>VDFB02328867.1:0-285868 GCA_007258455.2 Sequoia sempervirens | reverse complement strand
AAATTCTCAAAAAATATTGTAAAGCAATGTTGGACAAAAAATGTGTCATGCTCTTTATCATCACAAATATAAAAGTGATATTCTTTCTTAATGGCTTGTTCTTCATTTGTACTCTCAACGCCATCCAATTATGATTGTGCATGTCAATAACACACATGAACCATACTAGTGATCTGCTTTGAAAAGTAATACTCTGATTGAATCTCCTTTTGATGTACAAAGGAGTAATTTTTTGCAAATTCAACTACTGATAGAACTATTCCACATGGGAAAGTATCTCTCAATGTTCGGAATTGTTGTGCTTTCCACTTAGCAAAAAATGAATGTTGTATGTATGGTTGTATCAATTTTCAAAACTCTTCCATAAATTTTCCAATGGGAATCTCCTCTTCTACATAGTTCAACCTTGTGGATTCTTTCCCAAATTTTTTTTGTAACTTTACATACTTGTACCTATGTGAGTAAAATATGTGAATAAGTAATAAACCACACAATCAATGAAACATTACATTAAAGAGAATCCAAATAGCAATCTAATCAAATTAGAACAAATAAACTCTCTAAAAACAATACTCACCTCTTGCAATTTACTGTCTTTGTTAGGTTAGTATCCTCAATTCTTAAAGGAAATTTAGCCAAATTTCCACATGTCTCACAAATTCCTTTTATGCAGTTTATTTGAGGTCCATTTTCATAATCACATAATATAGACTTTATGAACAAACTTGTTTGTTTAGGAGGTGCATTTGAAACCCACATCTTTCTTCTCTCATCTTTCGAAACACTTGATAGTAGAGATCAAATTCAATATGACAACGACAATAAAAATTATCAAAAAACTTGTTTATCTTCACATAATATGGCTTTAACCTTTGAAACATTGTTTGCCCAATCTTTATATGAGGATATGCATTACAAAATTTCATATACATCTCAAATTGTGTTATATCTAGCCAATGTTTGATATGATTTTCATAAATACCAGGTCCAATCCTGTGTCTCATAACATCTCTAGTATTTGATGATGGACAATTCTGATCATGCCATAAACCTAAGACCAAGTTCCTAAAAACATCTTCAATCCTGTCAGAATGGGGAGCTCTACACATAATTTCCCAATTTCCTTCTAAACTCTCATCCAAAAACTTTCTCTTTTTCTCATATTTTATTAATGTGGTTCTACTATAACCAATTTTAGTTGAAAGTGCATACATTTTTCTTTTTCTTGCTATATCTTGATGTATAATAGATGTCAACACACCCTTCTTGTAGTCGCCTTATCCATTGATTGAGATCCTTTCCCAATGGAATCTAAACCCTTTTTAACATTTTGAACAATATCCTTTTGTAATCACATGTGTTTCTTCTTATTTGATGCCGAATGTACACCCAACAATTGTAATGACTCTTTGAGCTCATCACGAAGAAGTAAACGTGATAAAAATTGGGTTTTTTCAAGTGTATCAAGATAATTGATTATTCCATTTACAGATTTAGTCATTGACCTCTTTCTCTTATTATAAGGTTGGTTGGCATAGCATTTTAGTTTCTCCATATCCATTTCAAGTAAATGATCTAAATTTCTATGATAAATTTGTTTCCTCACCTTTTCAGGTAGTATTATATGCTCATCCATACCAGTAGGAGGTAGTGATCCCAACCCCTCTCTAACATGCATTGTTTGAACTTGTGCCTCCTCCGTATCTTCAAGGACCATGTGTTCTTGAGAAGATTCATTTGATCCAATGTCTAAATTTTCCTTGACTTGAGCATGAGAACTTCCTGCTTGTTGAGTCCTTCCTACATGTCACAAAATATTTTGCAAACAAAAGTGAGATGATGTTATCTAAGTGAAGTTTATGTATGCAAGCAAACAAAGTGATAAGACATGATGCTATAAGTGAGAAGTTTATGCTAGTTTTATATGCTCATCCATACCAGTAGAAGGAAGTGATCTTGACCCCTCTTCAACAAACATTTTTTGAACTTGGGTCTCCTCCCTAACTTCAAGGTCCATGTGTTCTTCAACGGATTCGTTTGATCCAATATCTAGATTTGGCTCGACTCCAACTTGGGAAATTATTGCTTGTTGTTTGAATTTACATGCAAACAAAGAAAGTGAGAGACTATGAGTTATCTAAGTGGAGTTGAAACAAATAAAATCAAAGATTCTTGAACTTAAGAATTCTATGGAACTAAAGCAATTAAAAATATATGATAAATAATTTAGGGAATGCCTATTCAAGATGACTATTGGAAATATATTTATAAGCAAAAAAAAAAGAGGTGTTAATAAAAGTCATAAACACACACTTGAGAGAGAGAGAGAGAAGAAACAATCATGTACCTTGTTTCTTTCTATGATAATTTTCCAAGTTTTGTTCATGCCTCTTTTGTTCTTCTTCTTTTGACAATTTTTCTTTGAGACACATTTTTTCTTTTTCTTTGTTGTCCCATTTTCTTCTTCAACTTAAAGATGACTCAAAACAAGTCCTCTACCAACTTAGTTAAATTATCCTCCAAATTTTTCCTTGATTGATAAAAATGAAAATTTGTCTCTCCAATATTTGCCTCCTTGATAAATGTGCAAAAACCTCTTCTCCAAAATCTGCGCTCCAAGTGATATAAATGAGAATTAATCTTGCAGTTTGATATCCAGAATAATGAAAAATAAGCTTCTATTTATATGCATATGGGATGGGAAAAAAATTATTCTAGTGTACATGGAATAACTAGATCCTAGTTTAAATGAATCAAGTGGTAAACAAACAAGTTATTTCATTGTGGAGTTTGTTGTTATTTAATGCATAGGTATGCACAACATATCTAGTAATTTTAGAATTTTGTTAAAGTGTAAAAAATGTATAATAGAGGTATAATATGAATTGAATTTTCTTAATTATATTTGAATTGAATTTCAAGTTGTGAAAAATGTTTAATAGAGGTATAATTTGAATTTAATTTCAAGTTACTTGTCAAAAATGTATAATAGAGGTATAATTTGAATTGAATTTTCTTAATTATATTTGAATTGAATTTCGAGTTACTTGTCAAAAATATTATATTTTGTTCTCAACTCAATGGTTCATGTTGCTTAAGTCATTTTAAAAAAATATTTATTGTGATCAACATGAATGAACTTAATTATAAAGTGGCATTGATTTCCTAAAATTCTACTAGAGATCAAATGTATATTGAATATAAGGAAATGTAAGTTGTAAGAGATCATCAAATAAACAAACATGTATACATATTTTGAATATTTAAAGCAAATGCATACATATATCATGTGTAAACATGTAACCATAAGAAAACACATGTACATACATGTAAAGAGATATTCAATGTATAAAAATAACACATGTTATAAGCAAAGAGGCAAATGTATGTATATATCATATAAGAAAATGTATGTACATATCATATAAGAAAATTAATGTAAATTAGAGATCATCAAATGTCAAATACTAAAGATTGAAAAATAAAAAAATGTATGTATATATCATATAAGAAAATGTAAATTAGAGATCATCAAATCTCAAATAATAAAGATCATCATATAAGAAAATACATGTAGTAAAGATCAAAAATCTACTGTGCAGGGCCTAATACGAATGTCGACTCCTAGTCGAACGACTATTTGAATGAGAACGGTCCTACTTTGATAGATGTGCTGAGCCCTGCAAATAAAATTGTGTACATAATGTGTTAAATACATATAATTTATATTAAATAAATTTTATGGAAGTTATTTTTAAATGAGCTTGTATTTTTAAATATCTATCTAGATCTATGCATACTAAATATTGCATTTAGATATACATGTGTATTTATAAAAATTTAAAACTCACATGTCCACTGGCAGCAGATTCATCCACAAAGTCACGTTGATCATGTACACGCTCTGGACCAAGGCTAGGAGTGACATGAGGTATGTCCACCTATATCAATATATATACATATATATCAGCTTATATGAATATCTAGTTAAAACAAAAATTTAAAAATAATTTAAAAAAATTGAAACATGCACATGCACACATACATGCACATCATTTGATGTCGGATGACCTAAGTCCTCTAAAAAAATTGCCTCCACCATATCCACCAAACGGTCAAGTGACGAATCAACATCTGCATCCATCTAATCTATCTCATGTCGTGCCAAAAATGATGAATGTAGAGGACTATGAAGGTGAGATGGCATCAGTGATGATGAACTAGAACCAATCAACATATCAGTAAAACCCATAGTCTGTGCAGCTATCGAATGAACTGTAGGCAGATCTTGATGCGCACTAGTGCTTGATTGAGAGTGATGGGATCTTGGAGCTGAATGGAATCTGTGTGCCAAATGAACTTTGACATGCTCTATACTAATCCCATTGTCTGATGCAATGTGGGCATATGCCTCCAATAGGTCCTGAACCAAACAATGCAGAGTCTTGCGTGCCATATCTCCTATAAGTGCATCAAGCTGTGTAGAAGTAGGGATGTCGACCACTGTAAAAGGATCCATGGTGGTCCACTATGCTGAAAATGGCATGGATCAAGAACATTTGGACATCAAATACTGACCTACATGATCACTAGATATCCTAGTGATGGTAGTTGCAATGTCACCTATAGTGTCAATTGCTTCCTTTTGGGAAACAACGATAACCTCATTTGCTATGGGGGCTAGAGCTGGGGTGAGAGCAAGAGACCTCTTGCCAACCAATTCCCTAAACACTAGGGCTAGTCTATCTGCTCAACAATAGGTGGGCCTATCAACAATCCTGCCACACCCCTGGCCAACATATGGTGGAATATCTAGGTAGTTAACTTTGAGGCCCAAATGGACCTCATCATACAACTACTGAACAAAATATAATGGAATCTAGTCATTGTTTGGGTATTGACCATGTGTTGCGAGAAATTGTGGGTAGATCAATTTAGCCATAACATGATCGTCACATCTAGTGACCTAGTATCCCCTAACCTTACATACATTTTGATAAAAAGGAAAACAAGTGTTTTTCATCATTTCTTTGGTTGCACTATCCTGTATTTTTTTAAGGGGAACATCACCATGTACTTCTTCCTACATGCAGGAAAGAATAGCAGTTACTCTATTTGGGAAAAATGTACTAGTCCTCTCAAGTTCATCTCTTAGTTTTTCTAAACTATGTAATATTGACATGCATGGTTCAGAATAAATCCATGGGTTTGCACCCAATGCTAATGAGTCTCTCAATTTTTTAATCTCATTAGTGGTATTTGCAAACAAAGAATTTGGAGGTGGAACATGATCTGCATTGTCCATGTTATATATATGTATGTACACCTAAAATAGGAATGAGACCTTGGTAAATAATATATCTAGATAAAGGGAATACAAATGTCAAACAGTTGTAATAATTCATCTACTCATCAATAATATTTTCATACCATTAAGAAAAAAATATTCAACATCTAGCATAGTTTTTAATAATTTCAAAACATTCAAATTACTAGATTGCACACAAAACATAATCTATAACAATTCTAAAATTTAAATTTAAAACATAATCTAAAATAATTCTAAAATTTAAATTACTAGATTGCACACAAAGCATCATTACTTAACATTGGTGGTCATGTAAAATCAATCTAGTCATTATTGAAGGCACAAATAAGAGAAGAAAATGAGACAGATGAAGATGTCCCTTATAAGGTTCATTGTAATGATGGAAAATAAAGATGAAAAGTATTGAGGACCTATATTTTATTTGAATGTCATAATAAGATAGTTCCCTCTACTAGAAAATGAAAAATCGTATGTGCTTTGAATTGTGTAATTATTGAAATTGACACCCTATGATTTGATAGAAATTAGGATATATCGATTGATCTAAATGCAACTATATCAACTAATTGTAAATCTATTATAAGTGACATAAAGCCTCATTGTCTCATTTGTATTAAAATATGGGGATGATATGTGTAGTACCCCTCCATTTTGCTTATGATTACTATTTGTATGTTTTCACACTGTTAGACTTTGGTACTTTGGTTTGGATATTTTGATCGATGACTTTAAGCGATAGTAGATTCGTTTTGTGATATGATGATACATTGTATGGTGATAATTAATTTCTGACATGCTTTGTAATAGCGTAGATATTTCCTTCAGATGTTATTGCTATATGTATGTTTATGGTAGATTAACTGTTACTTAATTTGTCAGTTTGATGTGATGTGTATTGGTGTGGAGAACGAAGTTGCATCACTTGCTTGCGAGTGCCCTATGATTTCTGTGATTTTCTCCACACGGTGTGTTTGTATGAAATGGATTATATATATGTATGTCATTTGTGTGATTGTAGGATTGCAGGTACATGACACCGACTCCACCTGGTTACTTAGGTCTGAGCATGTCAAGACTCAATGGAAATGTTGATTGGGAGGTAGTAACATGGTTTATCCTAGTCTAGTCTTAAACCCAGTCATAGTATATTGTCAGTTTTAGTCTGGAGTCTTTGGTGGTCTTGTTTGTCCTTGATTGGATTAATTGTCTTGAAAGGAAAATTTTGTCAATTTAATGATAGTTTGTTATTCTTTAGTTTACTGTTTATTTAAATTAATTTTAAATGTTAAAAATAAGTTTTACATTTTATTTAATTAATTAATTAGTTTGTTTGGTTAAGTAATTTAATCATTGAGATTAAATTCTTTTAATTAATTGAATTAAAATTGCTTTAATTCTGTGAATAGATTTAAATTCAAAATTAATTGTTATGTGGGTAATGGTATTTTAATTGTTAGATAAATAAATTAAATGAGGAAAAAGGGAAATTTGTATTTTGAAATTTGAAAATTTTAAATTCTTTAATAAGCATGCAAATCTTGAAAAAGAAAAAAGAAAAGATTTACCAGTAAGTTGTTAGAAGATATTTTCTTCTCGACATGTGTGGTAGTGGAATTAATTGCTTCTTGTTGAGGATTTTCTCGGATGTTATTTGGGATTTGGGAAAATAGAAGATTACTTCTTCATGGGAAATGAAAAGAAGAGGGTTCTATTAAAAATTGTTTTTGGGAAAAATTTGTGATTTCCTTTGAGAATTGTTGTATATTTCTGGAAGATCTCTAGTTGATTTTTTGGCATATTTTGGGATTTTGTGTTCAGGAAAGGCTTTGGAAGCTACAAGCAAAGCTACTCTTAACCAGTCAAGTTTTACAAGTTACACAGAAATAGGTATTTTTCTATTTAAATTAATTTGTCTCATTTTGAAAGATTGCCTGTTTATGAGTTAGTTTTGTGCAAATTTGTTAAATTATGAATTTAGAAGTTTGCAGAGTAAACCATTGTATTTTTTGTGACTTCTGTATTCTTCTCGGCAAATTAGTTTGTAGAGGATTTATTATTTCTTCTTAAAATCTTCTTGTAGGAAATAAGTTTGAGTAAAATTCGTGAAGGGAAATCATTTCTTTAGGAAAATGACAATTGAAACCTCTGGGAAGATTTCCCATTGAAGAACCCTGTTGAAAATCTATCCATTGTAAAACCCTATTGAAATTTCTCAATTTCCCCATTACAAATGGTGTAGAATTTTCTAAATTTCCCCATAAGAAAACCCTGTTGAATTTGTATATATATTTTATACATATATATACTTTCATATATAAATTGAATTGTGAGGATTTTAATTTGAAATTCGTGTTATTCACCGTACAAGTGAAATTGAGTGATTTATTAAAATATACAAAAATATATGAGATCGTAGTTTTTGTTTTGTTTATTTAAAAAAAAATAATAAATAAATTTTAGTTTGAATGGGGGCCATAGGCTAGGGTTACCCCACAGCCGTCCCACATAGGGCGTTGGCTGTGGAGGTAGCCGGCGCTGCCCCCACAAGTAGCGACGGCTGCCAACATAGCCGCTACCCATGCAGGTAGGCTGTGACTAACAGCCTTGACTGTGAGTACTAGCCACGACTGTGAGATCAACCGTGGAACCCTAAACTTCTCTCACCTGTTGTTAATAGTGACACAGCCCGACTGTGTAGTTTCAGCCTTAAATAAAATTTAAATAGATTCCTTTCTATGATTTAAAATATGAACTTTTTAATATATTCGAATTTAATGAATTATATATATATATAAATATATATGTATATATATATATAATTTGTTATTTGTTTAAATTGATATTCAAATAATATTGTATTTAATAGGTTTCATGGGATGCATGTGAAAGAATATTCTTTAAAATATGATTTAAAAAGAGAATTTAGTATATTTATTTTTATGTGAAATTGAGAAAGTTAAAATTAGATTATTTGATGATGAATTTTAATGAAGTTGACTTTTTTTCATGCAAATTTTATTTGATTGACTAGATTTAGTAAATCCTAATGTAGATTCCCAATGTTTCGATTTGCTTTAAATTGTGTTTTTTTTATTGGGCAAATTGGGAGTGTTTTAGATGAACAAGTCTTCCAGATTAATTTGTATAGTAAGGGTGTTGTTATTGTTGAAATACAATCCTTGAGTTGAATAGGGTAGCATACATCTTATAGTATGGTGTTTTGACACCTGAATTTATGAACAAAGATTTAATGACCGTTGTGTGTCGTTTGGTATTATATGTTGATTCTTGTGCACCTTGTTTACCTTAGTTAGGGAACTTCGATTCCTTATGTTATCTTTAGGGGAGTGGCTCTGTGTGAGGGCCGGCACACAAAGTGGTGCTAGGGTAACTTACAAAGAGTTAGTAAGTCAGTGGAAACTAAACAACACATTAGGTAGATTAAAATCTTTAATTAGATTAATATGCCTCACTTAAAGACTCAATCTAGCTAGTTCAGTCTTTAGATTAAGTAGAGAAGGCTTGGAATGGCAAATTGATATCTTGTTACTTTAAAAGATATTCAATTCCACAATAGTTTGCATGTGGGGATGGGTTTCGTAAGAAGTTACTAGGGTAACCCAAGTTGGGGGCCAGAACCTAGGAAGAAACACCAGGGTACCCTATGCAACATTGTGATGACACTCCACCTAAAATAACAAATTATCGTGTGAACTTAGTATGTTTGATTATCCTAAATCTGGAAGCAATGTAACCATTAGTTAAGTATGTACTTGTGTCTAGGGTTAGTAGATTATGTTTAGGGAACCATATTACTATCTCCTAGCATGGGGGGTGAACCTACGGGTACCACATGGTTGGGTAGAACATGCACCTTACTCCGTTGGATCCCCATTTTATGATCATGGCAACAAAAAATTCATGGATGGAGAGCTCATATTTGGATATTTATGTACTTCCTTTATTGTATCATTGGAAATCCTGTATTTGAAACATCCTTCAATTGTTATGAGGTGAAAATTTGTAAAATGTAATTGTAAACTATTATTTGATCTACCTCATCTGAAGAATGAGTATTGTAATGTCATTTCAAATGCAATGTAAGAATCTTATTTGTACTTTATACTATCATGAACAGAATTCAAATGTTGTGCAATGTTTACTTTTAAGTTTATGTTAATTAAATATATGCAATGCTAAATACTAAAGTCGTCTATGGAATCTCAAGTAGTGTTACGTCGCGTAACTTAGAGAATGTATGCAATTAATAAAGTTAATATTAACACTTTTAAAAAAAAATTATTACACTTACATAGACAAATGCAACATTCCTTAGTTTACAAGATGGGGCATTACAATATGGCTATTTTAAGGCCCAAAATTTCATGTGTTAATAGCATAAACATATAACATTAATTTTTTTGGGAGTTTGTACCAATACCTTTTTCCAAACACAACTTTTGTTGAAAATACCTCAAGACCTATGAATGAAATTAAAAATTTCCTAACTTAAAGACAATCAAGGAAGGTCTTAATGCCATATATGTGGCTTCGTTTGCCTATTATATAAAATTCAACTAAAATAGCTTTTAAGAAAGAGTTCCACAAAATTAGAGGGGTCCAATCATGTTTTCGATTAATTTAAAACTATTATTTTAAGATTTTTTAATTTTTAAATAAATATATATAAATTTCTTACATTATTTTGAATTAAAATGATAATAGTGGACATAAATTAAACAAAATTGAATGTTATTAAAATTTTGGTTAAAAAGTAATAAGGTTAACCTTTAAAGCCATTGAGGAAGGTATTGAGCTACTAAAAGTGGTTTATCCATGAAGGGCTTGAAGTCTCATAAAGAAAGTAAATACAAGAGGAAGGAAAATATAGATGATTTCCTCACAAGTATATAAATGTTTCTACTTGATTATTTATTTCATCCTAGAAAGAAACTATAAATGTTGTTTATCCTATAACTTTTATCGTATTAATAATCTTAGATGCATGTGACTTGTTAGCTTCCCTTTTCATTTACTCATGTAATTTAAGAAATCTATTATTAGAGTTGCACATGAGAAAAAAATGAGCTCCCCTCCACTAAGGGCTTATTTTTTTCTTATACCAATTTGAGAATTTTATTATTTCAATTCTTAATCCTAATCAAAATGTGGTGAAGGGGAAATAATACCCATCCAATAAGTGTTCCCCAATCCCTTGAAAAGGAAAACTTGTGTATTATCCAACTTGGCTATCATTGTTAGGATTCTAGCTTCTAGTTCTATTATTTTTAGAATACTACTAGAGCCTAGATTGATGGCTCGCTTCTCTCTCCTATGGATGAGGATCCCTCTAAGATTGGTTGTTCCACCTCTTCAAATGAGATTAGTAAAAAGGTTTATGAGTGTGTTAAATAGGGGAAGAGGTTGGGTATATAATGTACTTTAGACATGGTTGTTGAATGTAAAATTATTTAGACCATGAGAGGGTTGAAAAATTTAAAAACAACTGGAAGACAACTATAATCTATAACATAACATCCTTAAATGGTTCAAATTTTAAATGAAACAATGAAAGAAAGAATAAGAAAACAAAGATTATTGTAAAATTATTTGAAAATAATTGGGTCCATAAAAATATCTAATTTAATGGTTGTTAACATAAATGAACTTCAAAATAGGATTATGTAAGTGAAAAAAAAGTTCTATTGCCTTCATTGAACCTAAATTTATCTAGTTAAGATATGTCTAAAATTAAGAATTCACACTAGAATATCAAATTCCATAAGAATCTCATAAAAAGGATGAAATTAATGGAAGATAATATAAAATCCTCCATGTATGAGGATGAATTTTATCATTACATTATAAGTGAATCATCTCAATTATACAACCAAGAACATCAAAAAATTATAGATTGGAAAGCAAAATAATCACACATTTATCATATTTTTATATATATAAAGTTTAGATACCATCAAACTATTTAAACTTATAGATTGTGTAAGAATTGGCTATGAAGGTAGCCACCCAAGATCTAGAGACCTAATAGAAAGCACAAAAGAGAGATAGAATATAACAAGAATAAACTGTATTCAATGTCAATAATATGAGAGGATTCAAAATTGATTACAAATGAGAGAGACCCCTTGGTTATATAGCCAAGGTGAGAACATAGAAGGGCATAAGATTACGACAAGTGTCATAATCTTATGACATGAGACAACAATGAAGAGTTATCACTCCACTTAAGGTGGAGAGATAATCACATGATGTGTCCACAAAAGGTGGAAATGATGAGGTCATGACATGTCAAGTCCACCAAAAGTGGAGATTCTCCAACAACCTCCTATGTGGTCCCTAAGTAAACTTAACTAAGGTGTCATCATGATCTAGGACAAGGTACAAGATATTTAATTACACCAACACCCCCCCTTAAGTGCAACTTAGGGAGAATGTACACAAATGCAAACAATGCAAGATGGGTCTTGGCTACGAGGCCATATTAGGTACCCATGTATAAATGCAATGAAATCTCTCACAAGTGGAGTAAAGATAGAAAAACCCAGTGGGAAAAAACTACCCCCCAAAAGAGAGATACAAAATAAGAATTATTCTCTAGGAAGGATAAAACCTCAAGTGAGGAAAAATTCCCCCCATAAGAGATAGTCCATGCAACCCCCCCTCAATAGAGAGTCACTGCTCAAATGTCACAATGTCAAGAGTCCCCAATCTGAACTAAAGAAGGAGAGAATGTAGAACAATGTGAAAGCTGAAGTAGAGTGGACCAAGGATGATGACAAGTCCTCCAAATGTTGTTCCAAAAAAAAATGCCAAACTGTGCAAAGCACTGATAGAAGGAATCAGGTACAACTGCAGAAGATGCCACATAACTGGTGACTAATCTGAATCTGTCAACTCAAGAATAACTGCAGAATCTGTCAATGAAGAACTATAGAAGAATCCACACTACAACAAGAATAAGGTCAAAACCAAGAAGACAACTACATGAGCATCAAATGAATGCCCAATAATAGCAGATTGGTACAATCCATGTCTCACTAGAGCCATGCACAATTTGTACAATCCAAGTCTCACTGGAGCCATGCACCAAGTCTCTGGATGTAGAACCAAACTTCTGAAGACAGGTAGAGTGCTTCCAAAATAAGGTCTATATGGTGTTTAGTCCATCTCACCGAAATGCATGGGTAACCAGCCGCTGCATATGCTGATTAGATAGGAACTAACACTAGATACGTAGATCGATCCAAAGAAGCATATAGAACATGACATGGTACACTGAAATAGAAGATTGTGGCACTTTATTTTAGTGCGATTACAACATTACAAAGAGGAGAACTACAATCAACATGATGCAAAACTGGAAATGTCGATGAAGAAGCCAACCAAAGGTGCCTTGAAACAGAAGACTGTGAAGAAAGCCCTCCATGTGGATGTCGGTAGGAGCAACTGACCCCCATTTGACTGCCGATTAGAGGAACAAATGGTCCAAGACAAGGCTCAATCGAAAGGAAAAATAATTTTTCCAGGTTTGCTTATTTATGCATGATTTATTTTAAAAAAAAAATTTAATTATAAGCTTAATTTAAAAACATTATTTATTAGAAAAAAAAACTTTATTAAAGAAAAACGATTGTTATTTTTGGAAGAAAAAACTTTAATAAACAATTTAACAAAGAAAACTTTTTTTTTTAAAATTACTAAAAAAACTTTAATATAAAATAATTAAAGGTTAAAAACTTAAAGAAGTTTTATTTATTTAAAAATATTAATTAAGAAAGAAATATTAAAAGTTTTATTTTAAAAACTTTTGAAACATAATAATAAATTTTATTGAAAACTTTTGAAAATAAAAAATTTGACAAAACTTTTTAAAAAGAAACAAATGTATTACGTGGGAGACTGTTAACTTCATACCAAGCCTGTGAATACATCATCTTGTCTATGAGATTTTAAATTACAAATTTTTATTTTTAAACTTGTTTTTTTAAAAAAAAATTCCGAAAAAAATCAATTTTTTAAGTTTTAAAAATGCAGAAAAATAAAAAATAATTTATTTTATTTTTAAATTGAAAAATCGTACCTGCGCAAGTAAGGCCGTACGGCCCGCCTGCTAAAAAATTTTGCCTCCGAGAGCAACTTGTTCCGATTCGGGTGATTTGGCAGTCGATTTATAAGTTCTTGGCCCTTCTGAACGCAATGGCAGTGTCCTTTTTGGCTGAAAATATTCTGAAGTTGCAACTACCTCTTGGATCTGGCAACCACCTCTAATCTTCAACCCTTTGCAGATTTGGCCTCAATGTCCACGAAAGAAAAGGAAAATCTGATCTATCTCAGACATCTCTGAACGCAATGGTGATGCTCAAATATGATGCAACAAGCTCCCAAAATGCACCTGCAAAACAAGGCCAAAATGGAACCCTCAAGAATCTCTCCAAATGACTAACTAAAGGCACTCCAAAAGCTCTGATACCATGTAAGAATTGGCTATGAAGGTAGCCACCCAAGATCTAGAGACCTAATAGAAAGCACAAAAGAGAGATAGAATATGACAAGAATAAACTATATTCAATGTCAATAATATGAGAGGATTCTAAATTGATTACAAATGAGAGAGACCCCTTGGTTATATAGCCAAGGTGAGAACATAGAAGGGCATAGATTATGACAAGTGCCATAATCTTATGACATGAGACAACAATGAAGAGTTATCACTCCACTTAAGGTGGAGAGATAATCACATGATGTGTCCACAAAATGTGGAAATGATGAGTCATGACATGTCAAGTCCACCAAAAGTGGAATTCTCCAACAACCTCCTATGTGGTCCCTAAGTAAACTTAACTAAGGTGTAATCATGATCTAGGACAAGGTACAAGATATTTAATTACACCAACAGATTGCATAAAGCTATAAATTGAATTGTTAAAACTAATTTATTAAGAATCAAATCTAATAAAGTTTGACTTCATATTGCATACTTGTTATAAATATCTCACTAATCCAACCATACATTTTATATATGTTAAAAAATATATAATAACAATTTATACTTCTAATTATGATAATAAATCTAGAATCAAACATGACCCAAATGTAGGATAAAGACAAGAATCTTAATGTATACCATTATTTTGAGTTTGGTTTAATAGAAATTGTAAAAATTTATAATCGTGAAAAAAACAATGAATAAATTAAGGATCATTTTAACAATGGTGCATTAGTGCCTAAAGATTGGCCTAAAAAATTATAATATTCAACATTCTCATCACAAATGATATATGAAAACTAAGGATCATTTGGTTATATATTTTCATAGATTTAAAATTTGAATATTTATTACTATAACATGTTCATTACAAATAGAATCTTAAATAATATGTAACAATTTATTATGTCTTTGAAATTTGTTTTGTGGATTTTAATGTTATTTTTTAAATTTAAGTTCTAGAGTAAGTAGAATCTAATGAGAGACCTTAAAAAGGTTCAAGTAATTTATGTTTTCCTTAAAATTATAGAACCATATTATCCATTGATACAAAAATATATGTCAAGGATTATTTGTATCTTCCTCATAATTATGTTTCACATATTGAATATTTCAGGGAGGCTTTATGAATACATAAAAAATATTATGCATGATGTGGAAGAATTTAATTGTGATGGATTGATATATTCCAAGAATTTATAAATGAAGTATATATTCATATATATGTATTTGTTTGAGTGTTCAAAATTATTTATAAAAGTTTATAGAAGGCCATAGATGGCCCACTTTTTGAATTAAATTTAGTTATGAATTTGTATTTTTTGGATGTGCATTTAGATTTAAATTTACATGCCAAAGTCACAATGTCCTACTCTTGATTAAATTCCTACAAGAAATTAAGGAACTTCAGATCTACCCACCTCCCAATGGTCTTGGAATGGATGCATTTAGATGGAGAAGGATTTCAGAAGGCTCATGGTACTTGTGGACCCCTCAAAGGCATGATATATAACACATGAACTTTATTTATGAAATTTGGTCTTTAGTTGTTGGCTTCTAGTATGAATGTTATCTATAAGGTGGAATTCTTAGTTGAGACTCTCAATCTTCCATTGTTGGTTTCTAGTGTGATTATAAAATATAAGCCAAGTATTACTTTCTAATGCTAATTATTGAAAGAACGTATATAAATTATTCTCATCTTAATTCTCATACAAAGTTGTCTTAGTAAATTTCTCAATGTATGAGTTCCATATATTTGTAAATTTTCTTAATATAAAAAGATATTTTATTTCATTAATTAACCTATTTATTCCATGTTTAAAAGGATGCTTTTATTTTAAATTATAAGTATATAATTCAAAATTAATTAGTAATTCTAGATAGAGTACACACAATTTCTTTAGTTAAAATAAAGTAATATTCTTATTTCCATGAGAGTTATGTGCAATGGTAGCTTGATGTCTCAGAAATATTTCTTTGATACATACTAAATTTTTATCATTACATTATGAGTGAATCATCTCAATTATATAGCCAAGCACATCAAAAATTTATAGATTGGAAAGAAAAATAATCACACATTTATCATATTTTTATATGTATAATGTTTCTACCATCAAACTATTTATAAGTTTATAGATTAAATTATTTTTGAATTTGGTTATTTGGGTTCGAAATGCCATGCTATAGGATTTTCTTGTGTTTTCAATGGATTGTCATGTGTCTAGCTATGTATTTTATAGGTGTAGGAATTTTAGAGGAAGGCAAGGTTGAACAAAATGCATAAGGATGAGATGGAGGCTTGTTTACCTTAGTATTTGGTTGAAGCTCCCTTTGGGCATAATCGAGGGGTGGTTGGTCCTCTTGTAGACATGACTAATTTAGAATGTCATTTCAAGAGAAATTTAGAGGAGATTGGTAGAGACAAGAATCATGTGTTAGAGATGGATTAGTTGGAGTTCTTTGCCTCTACCATTCTCTTGAATTGAAACATTCACCTCTTTGAATTCCTTCTAATAATTTAAAAATATGAATCTAAGGTTCAAGTTTAGAAGATTATAGGAACCCTTTATTCCCTATGGTCTCAAGTTTGGAAACTCCATTAGAAAGGAACTAGGTTCATTCATGGAAAAGGATAAGGTTGACAATAAGATATAGTTCCTTGAAGAATTTTGGATTCAAGTTGTTGTGAAATGATAGATCTACTAATGTTTTTGGGGGAAAAAAACCTCTTTATTAGATACATTGCCACTATTGGTGGAGTATTTCTAATTGGATGTTATTTTTCTAACTTACAACTATATTTTTCTTGTTGTTGTTCCATGGCAATATGATTGATCTTTTTTTGTCTCTTTATTGGTCTTTGTAAAAGGGTGGGACCCTTTCAAAATTTCTATTTCTAATTCATAAATTCAACTAGAAGTATTTACCCTAAAATTAAAATATAAATTTAAACTTTAAAATAGTCTTTTTTGATATTATACAATTTAGCCTTGACATGTATTTAATTTATAAATCCTATTATTCTTTATGTTTAATTTCAAAATTTTAATGCTCTCAAGTATAGGTTACAAGTGCATTCTTTACATTTTTTCTCTTTCTTTTGTACTATTTTGTATGGGTGTCTTATATGCATTGCCTCAAACATATAATTTTGATTTCAATTTAGCTTTCTTGCAAGATTTAAACTTAAGCTTGTACTTAAAAAATATCATGTTATCCTTGCAAACGGGTTTGTTGAAAAGGCTTTAGAAACTTTTAAGCAAATGCAATTGGCAGTTATAAAGCTAAATTCCACAACCTTCCCTCTACTTGTGCCAAAATGGGAGCTTTGGATAGGGTATGGACATCAATCAAATCATGAAAGGGGAATTTTACCAAATGTTGTAGTTGCAATTGAAACTGCCTTGGTAGACATGTATGCAAAATGTGGAAGGCACATGGACTGTTTGATATAATGCCTCAAAAAATTTTGCTAACAGGTAAGGCTTTAGAAACATTCAAGCAAATGCAATTGGCAGGTGCCTAGTACAAATGTATGCAAAATGTGGAAGCATAGACAAAGCACGTTAATTGTTTGCAAAATTTTAAAAATGGGTATGCAAAATCTTTCTGCCCATGCCAAAATTAGAGCTTTGAAACATGGTGTGAACATTCATCAAAGCATAATAGAAATTAAGTTCATTGAAAAGGCTTTAGAAAATTTCAAGAAAATGCAATTTCAATTTCTAATCTACTGTAAATTTCAACCATTTCACATTTCAGATTTTCCATTTAGGGTTTAAATTTTTTTCAAAATAAATGAGTTTGAAACACAATTTCAAGTTCACCAACTTCGTGCTCACTGTGGAGGTCAAGGTTGATGAACTTGGCTTTCAAGTTGGTGCATGTTTTTCCCCTAGGTTCACCGTCCTTCGTTGTTCATGTTCGCATGTTGTTCACATTCGCCTACCGTTCATGTTGGCTACAGTAGAAAAAGTCACTATGATTAGTGTGTGTGACAGTGAATTTTTTTTATTTTATATGCCCTAATTCAGGGGGTTTGGTCAAACCCCATTCGATTGAACCCAATAAAATATGATTTTTCCCTATGGTCGTTGATGGGTTTGGTCGAACAAGTGGTTCGACTGAACTTATATGTTTGACTAAACATCTAAGAGGGTTTGGCTGAACCTCTAAGTTCGACTGAACCCCTTGATATAGTGAAAACCAAAAAAATGAGAATTCCTTCCTCTTTATAATTGTAAACCACTATTATGTTTTAACCCACATATATATATATATATATATATATATATATATATATATATATATATATATATATATATATATATATATGTTTATATTATTATTTCCATATAACCTTGTGTCTTTTAATAAGACAAAACTCATATATTTTCCCATATGGAATAGTAGCAACATCATATATATATAGTGTAAATAATTATAGTCATGATTAGACCTCGGTGAAACTTCCAAATATAGGTAATCACAACATACATATTGCATAATGTTGGAACCCATGGAGTAGAATTTGATTTATCCACTAACATTAACTATTCTCAAGACAATGTGATAGGTCGCCACCCAGAAATAAGGTCTATATTTTTCCCTTTGGGGATAAACTTAATTAAACCTTTGTTAATATCCTTGGTTAATAGCTTCTAAATAAGTAAAAATCTTCCTTAATATGCTGCCACATGGTTGATAAAACTCAATTGGAAGTCCATCAAAACCAGGGCTAAAGCTTTAGCAAATAGGATTAAACCAGTGGTAAAAGAGATTGTTAGACCAGAGAAGACTGGGTTTCTTGGTGGCAGATTTATACTTGACAATTTAATATTGGCTTGGGAGACAAGTCAATGGGCCCAACAAACAGGTCAAAATGCTTTATTGGTTAAGCTTGACTTTGATAAGGCCTATGATAGGATGCGGTGGAGGTTTATTATTAAGATGTTGCAGTGGCTTGGGTTTGGTTCCAAAATTTGTAATCATGTTCAAATGCTTTTCAATGAGGCAAATGTGCAGCTGGTGATCAATCAGGCTATGTCTGATGCACTTCCCTTGCAGCGTTCAATTAAACAGGGATGCCCATTATCACTATTTCTTTATGTTTTAGTTGCTGATGCTTTTAGTTATCTGCTGCAAAAATTTAATCAAATGAACTTGATTAAGGGTGTGTCCATTCCCAACAATGCAGTTGTCATTAATTCCCACTTTGCTGATGATAGTTTGTTATTTATTCAAAATTCAGCATCAAAAATTGAGAATGTTTTGCAGGTTTTAAATCTATATTGTGAGGTGTCAGGCTCTAAATTGGCCCATCATAAAACTGAGTTCATTATGATTCATGTTGGTTTAGTTCCTGAGTGGATCCCTAAAGATTGGAAGCAGATAAAACATGGACAGATTACCAGGTATCTTGGCATTCCCTTTGGCGTAGGGGTTTCATTGCATGACATGTGGAAGTGGTTCATCAACAAATTGAGGGCTAAAATATTTAATTGGGGAACTAGATTCTTGTCTTTAGCTGGTAAAATTCAAGTTATAAATAAGATATTTTTGGCATCTCATGTTTATTATTCTTCTTGTTGGATGCCCTCAAAAAAAGGTTATGAGGATCTAAATAACCTTATCCGCCAGTTCTTGTGGGTCACTTGGGACAGGAAAGTGGGATTCAAGGCCTCCTCTTGGTTACATGGTATACAACCTAAGCATAGAGGGGGGTTAGGCCTTTTGGATCCCAGAACTCAAGGGGTCTGTTTAGCTGCGAAGTGGATAATTAGAGCAGTGTCAGGAGGTGAACCATGGAAAATTTTGGTGCGTCATCGCATTATGATGGCTTCATTGAATAATAGGTGGCATGAGGTGGGTTGGATGGATAAAATTCTATTGGCTCAGTTTGTTCATGTGAAAGCCTCCTTTCCATTACAATCTATATGGAAAGCTTGGCAACAAGTTTGTAAGTTTCTAAATTGGAGAGGGGATTCTCTACAACGTGGTTTTAGCTTTGCAACCTCCTCTATTTAGTGGAACAAATTAGTTCAATATCACGGACAGCCTCTTGCTGTCTCCTTTCCTAAACCAGCCCTTTATTTATTCAAAAAAGGCATTAGACAATTTAGTGACATATGGGATTTTGATTCCTATGATTGAGGCAGTTGGACAGATATAAAAAATGCCTTTAATTTAAACAATAGGATTAAGAGTTTCATGATCTTTGTGGAATCGTTAGTTCTTGTAGAGTTACTGATGAAAATTTGCACTTCCCTACATTGCAATTTCTTCAAGGACTGGTTGTGGATTAATCAATATCCATTCTTATGGTTCCCTTTGAAGAAGATTTACTTACAGCTTCTCCCGTCTATGAATTTGAATCCAAGATTAAATAAAAAATGGAGTTGTTGCTTCCCAGAAAAGAAATGGCGAGGTCATAGTGCACAAATTTGGAAGTCCAAGGCTGAAGCAAATGCTCAAATTGTGGCATGGAAGATTCTTCACCATAAGTTGCTTGTCGGGGATAGACTAAAGTATTTCAAGATACAAGCAGCGAATTGTCCATTTTGCCATCACAAGGAAACCATTAAACATAATTTTTGGGACTGTTTTAGATCTAAAAGGAAGTGGAACATCATGTTTAGCCATTTCCCTGCTGTGTTTGAACATGCCTTAAGCTGGAAAGAGGCAATTTTTGGTATTAGACTTCATAGAAATATTGTTGCTGAATCTATGAGACATTGTATCCTGTTGCATTTATGGAAAAGTAGATGTTCAACTATGCTTTCTAATCATATTTTGCCTCAAGAACTTGACATTCTACAGTTTTATTCTGACATCTTGTTGCAATTTATCATTCTTTGTTCAATGCAGAGGCGGGGGCACAAAGACAAGGATATTAGCAAGCGTTTGGAGGCTATTAAGCTTCAGTTTCTACAATTGCATAAAGGGGATCTTCACAATGACAAGTTGATACAAGATTTCTTCAAGTTTCGAGCGTAATTTCTCATGTGTTTGTACTCTTTTAGTGCTGGTTGTCTCTACCCAGCCAGTTTTATGTCTTGGTGTTCCTTTTGGTTGTCATTACAGTCTTTAGGTGTGGCTGTTTGTTCTTTTCCAGCGGTTTGTTGTAACTGCAAAGCAGCTTGTATGCTGGACTGTGTTGTTTGCAGCTGTGTTGAGGTTGTTTTTCATCTACAGTCCTATTTTTGGACTGTCTTTTAATATTCTTGTATTTATTTTTCCTTCCAGCTTTATTTCAATAAAAAAAAAAAAAAAAAAACTATTCTCAAGACAAGAACCGATTCCATATGCTAGGAACCCCCTAACTATCGATCAACAACCATATATTGGTGATATCCCAAAGGCAGTGTATTAACAAATGTTGAATTTGAAGCTTATCTTTGTTTAATGTGTTTCCAAGAAGTGGCGAGTACAACAACATTCAGATGCAAGGGTAATACAATTTCTAACACAAAATTCGGTCATTGTTAAAGGTATCCACCATATTGGCCTTCAAGAGGACGTAGGGATCATTTATCCACCAGTACATTTCATCGACTAAAAGGAATAAGACTGAAAGTCAAGACACAACTTCCTGAAACCAGTGACTAGCTTACAGTGAGGCATACGAATGGAATTTTATACAATTCATAGAGCAACCAATAAGTCTATCGCATTTGTTACACACCAAGAAGCTTATCATACAAATTCCAATTGAAAAACGCAAAGGTTGATCACAAGAGATTGATCTGAGAGAGATGAATCATTTCTATCATTTAAAGTAGGGACAACGATCATTAAGGAGGTTATTGGTGATGCTAAATGAACCATTTGAAAGACGGCTTCCACAAGACAAGCGTGCAAGATGAATATGAGAAAAAAGACTTAGAAACTTTCAAGAAAATGCATTTGGAAAGAAATGAATTACTAACATATTGTTTGCCACGATTACTACATTTAATAACTATGAGTTCACAACACACATACAATCAAGGTGAAGTCTCAAACAAGGACTGGTCGAATCTGTAGTCTAAGTCATAGAAAGGTAAACCAAATTAAAAAAAATTCCCACAAATACAATAATAGAGCCCACAAGGGATGCATGATGCAAAGATTAGTTTGAATCGGACATAATGGAAACTAAGATGCAGGGAAATGATATCATAAAAGGATCCGGTTAACAATAATGAATACCAAATATAGACACAACCGTTAAATACCAAATACAAAAAAAAATCATCGGGGTTAAATTGAAGTGTCAAGTATCGGTTATACAACACAATGATATACAAAGTACGATACTGATTACAAAGTATCCATTATGTTTATAGAAATATAACACCATTCAAGCATACAATAAACTTACTGAAATATAACACATTACACTGCTTGTTAAATATGATCGTAGGAAGAGGAAGCAAATCAATACCGAAGAGAATAAGTCAAATACCAACAAAATAAATTGCTTGCCAACAGATATCAACATAACCTCAAGATATCACTCTCAAAAGAAATCAAAAAGGAAAGCAAGATACGCTATATAGCCATTGGAAGACAAAACTCAAGAAACTATTTGCAACAAATTCTAACTTCTGACAACAATAATTCCCATTGTAGCCTTTCTTGACTTTACTAGCAACCTTTTGTGACTTTGCTGCCTATTATTAATATTGTGGTTGTATGTATTTATTAGAGTACTTGGAATATTTGTGAATATGGTTGTGTGCCATTATGTAACCTCTATTTTGAATTTCTATATAATAGATGCCCTACCTCTCAGTTCAATAAGGCAATTTGGTGCTTTTGCATATTGTTTGTTTTGTGATCAGTAGATCACCATTATTTGCCTTCATCTGGTATCAGAGCCAAGCCAGCTCAAGAGAAATCCACCAGTCATTGTAGGAGATCCAGAAGAGATCAAAGTGCAGATTATAGTTGTTGAAGTTGAAGTCATTAGCTCCAGTTCGTTGGACTGAAGTTCATAAATTGTTGATTGAAAATCACAATCAAAAGAAACTGTTGTGTTTGTGTTTTGTTGTTTTTGTGTTTTTGTAGGTTGCAAGGAGGTGTGCAGATTGAAAGAAAATTGTTGTGTAATTTTTTATTGCCCATGTGAAGAGGCATGAACTAGTCACAGATTTTCTGCTACAAGTAGGCGGTTTTTCGAAAGTTAAAAAAAAGGTTGCTATGTGAAATTATTATTTCCTGTGTGAAGAGGCGTACGGTGCATAAACGTTGTTCCCTGTGCGAGGAGAGAGTTGCGTATGAAATTTTCTTTCCTTTTTAATTTCCACGTAAAAGTTTCTTTCCTTTTATGTATACGTGAAAGTCAACCATAAAATCCCTCCCTTCTTATGATTTATGTTAGAAATAATTTAAAAGCCTTAATCTTTATAAGGCCACATGAAAAGTAGTTTCTTAAAAGAAAATTCAGAGTATGATTTGAATTTCAATATTTTATTTTGAAATCTCTCTCATTTAGTTATATGAGAAAGTGGTATATTGAAAAGTAAGAACTTTCTTAGAGGGTTATTAAAAAAAAATTTGTAAAGTGAATATTGTGTAATTAAGTGCATTATCGGTTGCAACTGAAACTTAATCTCAAAAAATCAAGGAGAGTATCCATTTGCAGAGATCTCTCTAGGTTTTTTGTGTTGAGCCATTGAGTTATTTGAAGAGACAAGGAGAGTATCCATTTGCAGAGATCTCTCTAGGTTTTTTGATTTTGGATGTTCTTCACATATGACATCTAATGAGCATTTATTTGTCAATTTGGATGAAAAACATCAAAGTATAGTAGTACTAGGAGATAATCAATCTCATGGAAGCAAAGGTAAAGGTACAATTGCAGTTACAACATAATATGGTGAAGTTAAACATATCAATGAAACACTATCGGTTCCAACATTAAAAAGGGATTTGTTGTTTGTTGGACAAATACTAGAACAAAATTATCAAGTGACTTTTGACAAGAATAAGTGCATAATAAGAGACAAGTTAAAAAGGAATGCAGTTGTTGCAAGAGAAAGGATGACAAGTGATAGGATGTTTCCTCTTCATTTCACTCATGGAAACCAAGCATTGAGGTCTAGTGAAATGAATGAAAGTAAAATTTGGCACCAAAGATATGGTCACCTCAGTTTTAGTGGGTTAATCTTACTAAAGAGATTCAAAATGGTTGAGGGTCTACCTTTCATTGAGAATACAAAAGAAGTGTGTGAAGAATGTGTTGTCGGAAAACAACACAGAGTTAGCTTTCCAATTGGTAAATCCAGTACAGCTAAGCAACATCTTGAGATAATCCATACAAATTTGTGTGGTCCTATGGAAACACCTTCTTTGAATAAATCAAATTATTTTCTAACTTTCAATGATGATTACTCAAGAAAAATGGGTATATTATTTGGTTTCGAAATCAAAAGTGTTTGAAAAATTTATAGAATTCAAGAGGTTGGTTGAAAAACAAAGTGGTAAGTACATCAAAGTGATAAGGTCATACAATGGAGGTGAGTACAAATCAAATCAATTTCTATATTTTTGCAAAAATCATGGAATCAAGAGAGAGTTCACTACTTCCTACACTCCACAACAAAATGGATTTGTTGAAAGGAAGAATAGAACAATTGTTGAAACGGCAAGGAGTATGATGAAAGAGAAGAATTAAGATAAAATTTATTGGGCAGAAGCGGTATGCACAATAGTGTATCTTCTAAATAGAAGTCCTACAAAAGTAGTTAAAGGAATGACTCTTGAACAAGCATGGTTTGGGATAAAGCCAAGTGTTGATCACTTGAGAGTATTTGGTTGTGTTGCTTATGCACACATACCAAAAGAAAAAAGCTCTAAGTTAGATGATGAAGGACTAAAATGTATTTTTATTGGGTATGGATCAGAAAATAAAGCATATAGATTGTATGACCCAATAGGAAAGAAGCTTATTATAAGTAGAGATGTGGTATTTAATGTAGTAACATAATATAGCAAGGAAAATGAAACAAAGGGAAAAGAGATAATAATTGATGAAGTTGAAGAAGGAGAAGAAGAATAAAATGAACCAGAGTCTACTAGTATAGGAGCAAGAAAGTTTCAAAAATATCAAAGAAGGATAGAAAAGAATCATCTAGATCAACACTTATGTTGGATTCAAATTTTGAGAAAATGACAACAAGATCACAAGAAAAAGTGAATTATGCTTTGATGACTCAAATCATGGAAAGTAATGAACCACAAACATTTGAACAAGCTCAAGAAAAAGAAGAATGGGTTGAAGCAATGCATAGTGAGATAGAAACAATTGAAAGGAATGGCACATGGGATTTGGTTCAGCTACCTCCTAGTAAGGAAATTATTGGTACAAGATGGGTGTATACAACTAAGTATAAATTTGATAGAAGCATTGATAAGCATAAGGATATATTGGTAGCCAAAGGATATGCTCAATAGGAAGGTATTGATTACACTAAAACATTTGCACCTGTAGCACAAATGGATACTATCAGATTGGTTTTTATCTTAGTTAAGTAGATCAAACTACCAATCAACTGTCAATTAGATCCAAATCTTTATACGAGGAGCTCAAATAAGGATATTTTTATCTTAGTTCTCTATGTTGATGATCTTATCTACACTAGGAACAATTTAAATTTATTTATAGAGTTTAGAATAGCTATGGTTGCTAAATTTGAGATGATAGATTTGGGATAGATGCACTATTTTCTTGGTACAGAAGTATGGAAAAATAAAGATGAAATATTCATGTCTCTAAAAAAATATGCTTTAGACATCCTACAAAATTTTTAGATGAATAGTTGATAACCGGTTGCAACACCTATTGAAGTTGGACTTAAGTTGTCTAACTTGGACATGTCAGATTGAGTGGACCCCACTATATACAGACAGTTGATTAGTAGTTTGATCTACTTAACTACTACTCAACTAGATATCACATATGTAATGAGCTTGGTATCTAGGTTCATGTCAGAACCTAAGAAAACACATTGGAATGTAGCTAAGAGGTTTCTTGGATATGTTAGAGGCACATTAAGTTATGGCCTTAGATTTCAGCATTTAGAGGATAGTAAGTTGATTGTCTATATAGATTCAGATTGGGCAAGTTCCATAGATGATCGGAAGTGTACTTCTAGTTATACTTTTAGTCTTGGTTCAATAGTATTTTCTTAGAAGTCCAAGAAACAACCTACCATATCACTTTCTATAGTAGAGGAAGTGTATAAAGCTACAATATTTACAACATGCTAAATAGTGTGGTTGAGATGACTATTGGAGGATTTGCACCAGATACAGAATGGGCCTACTTTGTTGTACTATGACAACAAGAGTTCTATACAAATGACTAAGAATACAGTGTTTCAAAGTAGGACCAAACATATTGAGATTCAACATCACTTCATTAGAGAGTTGGTTCAATAGGGATTGATCGAGATTGTGTACTGCAATATAGGGGACCAAATTGCATATATCTTCACCAAGCCTCTAGCTCATGAAAGGTTCCAACAGCTTAGAGATCTACTTCATGTTCTTCCCAATCATCATTATGGGGGAGAATGACAATAATAATGCCCATTGCAGCCTTTCTCGACTTTACTGGTAGCCTTTTGTGAATTTGTTGCCTATTATTAATATTGTGGTTGTATGTATTTATTAGTGTAGTTGGAATATTTGTGAATATGGTTGTGTGCCATTATGTAACCTCTATTTTGAATATCTATATAATAGATGCCCTGCCTCTCAGTTCAATAAGGCAATTTGGGGATTTTGCATATTGTTTGTTTTGTGATCAATAGGTCACCATTATTTCCCTTCAACTTCAACTTATTGGTATCGCATGAAAAATGCAAGAGCATAGACAAGACACATGAACTATTTGACAAAATGTGTCAATGAAATAGGGAGAAAGAAAAGGAACATGAACTGTTTGATAATATGACTCAAAAATAAATGCGATTTCTGAAATGCGGTGATTGCAGGTTAAACACAAAATGGATTTATTGAAAGGGCTTCAAAAGAAAACAATTTCAAGCAAAAGAAATTGATAGGAATAAAGCTAGAACTTAATATATTTACCAGCATCCACCCATCTGGTGCCAAAGTGAGCAATTTAGAATAGGATATGTTCATTCGTCAAAGCATAACAAAAAGGTTATTTTTGTTAGGTACTAAGAATGCAAGTTCTCTGGTAGTCATGCATGCAAAATGTCGAAGCACATACAAGCCACATAAATTGGTGGACAGATTCGATAGTGCAAAAACTCAATAGTGGGAGACGTTCATTATAGTGTGGGGAACAGAGAAAACACATTCTTCACTGGTAACCTCACAACACAGAGGCTTTATATGTTGTGTCGTGTGACTGATCTGGTGATGGGTAATGTTCCTAAATGTATTGAGCTATTAGAACATACTCATTGAGAATACCTTAACTGATACAAAGAGCCTATTCGATTGCATAGTTGGAAAAAAATTGTATTGGGAACAAAATAGAAATGTCGTGCAAAAAAAGTTTCACTTTTTTTGCACAAGATATAAGTTTATCGAATACCACTGACACTAATTACACATATAACTATGTATATTGATATCATTGACTACATTATTTGGCAATAAGAAGAGGGTGCTGCAAAATAACTCATAGAGCAATCACTCAAATATCAACCACTAATGATGAAAACACAACATGTACTATGTTGATTGCAAATAAGGAATGTTCCATTTCCTTTTCTTTAGATTTAAAATAAAGATAAATAAGGCACCTGGTTCTCTCGAGCTTGCCAGAGTGGGGTTTGAAGTAGAGCTCACCATTCGTAGCTTGTAGTTTCAACACTTCCGAGATCTCCGCAAACACACTTCCATCTCCCCAATTTCCCAAAAAAAAACCTTCAAGATCTAGAATCCCCCCAAAAAGTCTAGAGATTTTCATGCCTTTTTTTTGGCACTCTTTTGGAGTCATTACATGCCAAGACTCATGCAACCACCTTTACTAATTATAGAATTGTAACCAAAATTTTTTTACTTATTCATTTTCCCAGTAATGTTGTTATTATTACTTAAACTACCCCTAAACAATTTTATTTATTTATTTATCTTAAATGCAACAAATAATCTACAATAAATTATTTTAAGTCAAATAAACCAATTATCAACAAGCTTACTCAATACCCAAAAAGGCTAGTGCAAAGGGGCACTACATTCACCATGTCTTTAGTCACTATTGTTGCACTTGCTTCCTCTTGCTCAATATTTTCTTCTTCTTTCTTCATGCCTTCCTCACATATATCTTCATTGTGACTTCTTTATTTTCATTGGTAGGGGATGCTCTCACTTCTTTTTCCTTCCCTTTAGGGCTGCAACACTTATTCCTTCTATTTTTATTTTTGTTGTCCTCTTTCTTCTTACTTTTCATCACCAATGTCCTTTCATCTTTTCCAATACTCTTTTCCAATTTCTCTATCTTGGCCTAAATCTTCCTCACTTCCTCACGGATCATCTTTCTCGTCGACTCAAACTTCTCATTTTATTCTCCCAATACTGTTCCCAAAACAATATTCTCATGGGTCTCCTCATAACCCATCCCATCTTACATGCTACAATCTCACCTCAACTCACATACTCTACATCTCCATGGCTTGTCCCTCTCATCTCTCAATTAATCAATACTCCTCACACTTTCATCAATTCTCTTGAGCTTCTCAAAAAATTCTACCACCTTCTTGAACTCTTCTCTACACGTAGGTCCTAGTGGATCCTCTCCACACTCAAGATCCCTTGCTCTGATACCATTTATTACAGCTCAAAGATGAGGTCCCTTGCCAAGAAACCCACCCTTGTATCCAAACACTTTAGAATTCATCTCACACATGTTCATTCTTTTACCAGGCCATTCAATTTTTACTCCAATTATCAATTCAATTGGTAAATTCAAATTGACATATATAGAACTGCATAGAAAACTATTAACATACCACTTTTTGAAATTTAACTTGAATATTCAAACATCTTCCAATTTCTCTAAAAACTTGTACAATTGAAGTTCCCACCTTCATCTAAAAGAATATAGGTGGATGAAAATTTATCTACCCATAATACCATACTAAAAATCAAGCTAAAATCCTCAAAAAACCCATTTTTGAATGTTGGAACTGTGTTGTAGACTTCACTAACAACTCAACTTTTTCTTCACTCCTCAATCTAGTCCCCCCCCCTTAAATTATTTTGCAACAAGAAAAGGGCATTTTCTCTTTTCTCCCTTATCTCTCCATCTTCCTCTTCCATGTTTTTCATCTAGAAACTCCACCTAAAAAATTATCTGAAGAGAATAAAATTTATTTTGATTTTGTATTTTGTTTTCTCCAACACAAACACCCCTTTCCATTCTTCCACAAAGCTTAATAAAATAATTAAAATATGGTAAATATATTTTCACTTTACTCTTCCTTCTATAATTTGGAAAATGAATTCACTAATTAATAAAATTGATCCCATAACAAATATATATTAGCATTTTATATTTTAGTGGAACAATGAATTCTATGCAATTGCCTACAAATTATCAACATAACACCTCCAGATAGAAATTGAAACCAAAAACCATTGAACTAAATTTTTTTGGTTGATGTCGATTGCATGTGGACTTGGATACTCTTGCACCACTTAATTTATAGTTTTGAGTTGTGAGACATCTTTTCTCGCATTAAAAATATTTCCTTGTTGTTTTGTATCTAACCTCCTATGATTTATTTATTATTATAACATATTCTCATGCTAAGAATCACCCTCTTTATCTTAGATACAATTCTTCCCTTTTCTTTAGCTAAGAGATCTCAAGAAAAATCTTCTAGCATTTGAGAATGTACCTAACTAAGAGTAAAAAATATATTATTGTATTTAGAAGGGAAACTATTTAACAAAATGGATTGAGCATACTCATCATCTACCATAGACACGAATTTTATAGCTATCCAATGAGAGACCTTGTATTTCTTATGTGACTAGAAATACTAGTTTTTCCATCCATCTTGAATATTAATCAGTGAATCTTTATGTAAAACTTTGCATTAAACTCTTTTACTTCAAATAGTCTATTTAGATTTGTTATCCTCGAATCTAGCAACACTCTATTCATGGGATAACCCCTTGTGAAAACTTGTTTGTTTCATAGTTCTGTGAACTTCAAGCATGCCAAATGAGGAAAATTTTAATTAACCTCGATGTGTAGTCCAACACCTCAAACAGTCCGTTTGAGTGTCCCCCTCGGCCCCCCATTTATCTTTCGAAGAGCTTCAAAATGAGTATTTCGTTAATTCCCAATCATTGGGAGTTAGTCAATTTTTGACTCATGTCGAAGCACTGATTTTCAACACTTCTACATGAGCCTTAAGTTAGTCAAAACTCAACTCCAAGTGTTGGAGCATTGAAAATCATTGCTCCTGTAACACTTTGTTTAATTTTCTTTTGATGCACAAGTGGTGATTTTCACCGCTAGTGAATTTCTACTTTTGACAAGTCTATTTGATGCACAAGCAGTGAAATTCACCGCTTGTGCACTTTTTGTTTTCTCAAAGTCTACTACAGGCACAAGCGATGATTTTCACTGCTCGTGCATCTTTTTTGCCATAATGAGTGCCTTCATTAATGTGAACTTCGAGTTGCATTAATGGCCCTTTTTAATGACTTAATAAGTTGTTTTAGGCTAATCTATCCTCATTTTTTTCACAAAACTTCCTCCTCCTCACATGGATCGTTCTCCAAACTCCAAACATACCTGTGTTTGAAGATTTTTTCCAAGTTTTCGAGCTAGGGTTCTGGGTTTTTGACTTGGGTGCATTTCTGTTCTTCCCCTTCGTCAGGTTTTTCTTTACTTTCAAGCTCTGTAGATTTTAATTCGTCCTTGGTCATATGTTTTTATGTGTTAGGGTTTTGATCTTTCCATTTTTTGAATTCTCCTTCCTCTTAACAAATCATGCCCTGGGTTTGTTCTTTTCACATTTTTACTTGTCAGTATTTTGGTGAACATTCTAAATGACCTTCCACCATTTATGCCTAAGTTCCCATACTGTCCAAGCAGTGGAATTTTTGGTTTTAGCAAGTTGAAACCTTTAATCTTCATGTTTCTTTATGAGATCTTTCTTCTAAATGTCCAAGCGGCATTTTTCACCGCTCAAACATTGAGTCTATCTTCCTTTGCTTGACCAAGCGATGAAATTAACAGTTGCTACACTTATGTTTTTCCCTAACACCAAAATGTAGGAGCAGTGAAAATCACCGCTCCTACATGGAGTATCTCAAAACTTCAAATGTCAAAGTGGTGAGAAATCCCACTTGTGCAATTGACTGCAAGGTAGAAAAAATGACATGCTCAAGCATTGTTTTTTAGTTCTTGAGCATTGAAGTTGAACTTCCCATTATGCACTAGCATTGATTTTTAGCGCCTCAACACTCACAACATTCCAAGTGTAGAAAAAATATAGGAACATTGAAAATCAACACCCCTACATGTAAAATCACTATCTCAAGATGTAGGAGCATTGATTTTTAGCACTCCTACACAAAAAATAGTTTTTTCTCCTAACACCCTGAAATGACTCCATTTGTGCTCCGAACCTCATTTCTTCATCGATGCTCTATTTTCCATGAAAAATAGCTCATTCACACTTACTCCAAATTTCCTTCCCACTTCACACTTTCCAACACTGTAATTTCCTCCTAACATTTGTTAATCCATTATTCTTGAAGTTCCTATCAAATTCTCATTAGGTGATCTTCCTCAGTCTTGATATTTCTAGATGACAACCAAAGAGCCTCCATCATCTTCTAAGAAGGAGGGCTAGATGAAACACAATATTAGGGTGTCTTTCTATCGAATGTGGTGATCTCAAAGGTGGATGAAATTGAAGACACTGAAATTGGTCATTAAGACCTAGAAGATTTTGTAAAAAGAACTCAACAAAATCCCTTAGAAGACAACTTGAGAGCCATTGTTCATAACAACTTTTATCTAGTGTCTACATTTCTAACTTCCACTCATAACACAGAGTTTGTGCTTCAAGTTGCATCTCATTACATTCAAGATGACAAAAGTTTAAGAGATTCCTCAGGACAAGTCATGATGAGACTAGATCCTGAATTCTTTGATATTATTTTTTTGACTTCCACACATGGAATAATATACAAATATCTCATTCCAAAAGGCACATGAGGTCTATGATAGTGATCCCAACAAGGCTAAAACATTGATTAATACTCATTGGTTAAAAACTCCTAAGACTACAATCTCAAGATGGCCTAAAGGGCTTCCTAGGAGTGATTTCAAAGATGTTAGGGATATGATTAATCTCCTGAGTAGGGTTAAAGGATTGCATGTTTTATGTAATTTTCAAGATTGGATGTATGAATACATCCACATAATTAGAAAAAATAAAGCATATATTGATTGGAGAACTCAGATAAGTGATGAAATCCATGAACAATTGATCAATGTGCCAACCACTTTGAAATTTTACATGACTTCTTATCTAGTATATTGTTGCTACAGTAATGAAGCAATTTCCAAGGATGTCTACAAAAGGAAACAAACATTTTGTACCTATGTATGAGTTCTATTATTAGTTCTAATTGAGAGAAATTCTTCATCATTTCAGAAGAGTCATAGATTCCTTCTTCGTACCATTGTTGTTCACTTTTGATCCAACTCTTGAAAAGAAAAGAACATCGGGTGAAGCTTACGAAGTGGTTAGTAAGGTTGGTTGTATCTTTTTGTAGTTTCCAACTTTCACCTACATGAGAGTCGGTTGCTATACTGGGTGTCCATACATGTTGCCAAGATATCCCTAAAATAAGTGGATACTAATGGAGTTGTGTAGATAGTTGATCTCAGTTCACAAGGAATGCTAGAGAATACACAAGCCAGGTTTTAGGTTTCGACGCAAAATTGGAAGGTATACTGTTCATAATGTATAAAAAGAAAATTTAGTCTATGTAAAAAGGAAAATCATGACTATCATAACATATAAATATAGATTTGACTTTGACTACCAAGATTTGAAGAGGAAATTGAAGAAGGATCACCAACATGTCTACCGCTTTGAAGACATATGGGTGGACTATAGAGATGAAGAAGACATCCACATAATGGATTTTTGTAGGTTGACAGTAGAGCAAATCAGAGATCTTGGTGTAGCTGATCTACCAGAGGATTTCATAGATCCTGGCAACATCATAAACTCTACTTATGAAAAAGATGAAATTGCTAGAAGGACTTTACCTCTAATAGAATGGTATAAAAAGGAAAGTGTCTCTATTAGGCAAAGGCTTACTCCCATCTTACAAAACACAGTAGAATGGTTACATAAACATGGTTTCCAAATGAAAGATTTCAAGACCGAATCAGAAGGAGAAGCAACAGGCAGAGAAACCAACCAACGATAGGAGCTTCGCAAAAAAAAAAACATCCAACTACTCCCTCTTCTTCCCAAAGAGGTCCTAGAATCAAGTTCACTGTTGGTAAGAAAGTTACATAGACTATTGAAGAACAGGAGGCAACAAAATCTGAACAAACACATGTAGAAGGAAATGAGCTTGCTTCTGAGGAACAATCATCTAAAGAAGAAGAAGAGAATGAGGGTGAAGAATCAAAAGAATTTGATGTAGAAGAATTTGAGGAGGAAGAATCTAAAGAAGATGAAGTTGAAAAAGAAGGTAATGAGAAGGAACTCAGGCATGATGATGAACAACATCTATCTCCACATGAGAATGTTGTTGAAGATCTTCCCTGGACATCAGAGCTTGTTAATACCAATAGCCCTCATACTCCTCCAAATCCAACTACTCATCCACCTCCTCTTCCTACCTCACCTCCTCCTATATCAATTTCAAGTGTAGTGAATGTTTCTATTTCCCCTACGGTATCAACCGTCCTTGCCACTCCTCCTACAGTTTCAAACTCACAAATTGTTGATGTCTTTTCAAGCTCTCCCTCATCCATTCCTAGTTTACCATATCCATCTTTTGATATTTCTTCTGAAGCTGAATTCGACATATTCATGAATGATTCTTTGTAGAGTCAACTTGGTTTATAGTCCACTAGAGCAATCATGACAAATACGATCCCGATTGTTACAATACAAATCATTTCTATAGAAGTGGCTACAACGCAAGAATTGACTGTAAGTCAAGAAGCATATACTTCTTCCCTTTCTCCTTGGTTGATCTCTCAAGTATTGAAGTGAAAGAAATAAATGATCTCCCTAGATGAGCTTGATCTTGAAGAGAAAGCTCCTTCAAAATCCAAGGGGAAGAAAAAGGTAGAAATTCATTCAAGGCTTCATGTTGAAAAATCTAGTCACAAGTTTGTTCAAATTGGTCTACCTCCAATAGAAGAAGGTGATGTAAACATGGAGGATTACACTATCACAAGAGTCCTACTTGGAAAAGTGAAAAATGCAAGTGCAAAGGAAAATGCACAAGTGGTGTTGGATGCATTAGCAGGAAGGCTTGATAAGATGGAGCAGGCTAGAAATATGTATAAGGAGAAAGTTGAGTGTTACGCGACAGTTTTGAGGAACATTGAAATCTCTTATAAAGATGTACAACCTATGGACATCGTAAACATCAAGGAACCATCGGTACAAAAGGCATAAAAATTTTCCTCCAAGGGTAAGGTGTTATATGATTTCATTGATGAAATGATAGAACATGGTTCAAAGGTCATAGTTGTTGTAGATGAGAAAACTACTAAGATAGCCAAGCTGAAATTAGAGCTTGACAAAGAAGAAAATATACTTTTCGAAGAGCAAAAATAAATGGAAAGATGTCTCACATTTTGGTCACAAATGAAAGAGACAAATCTAAGTAAGTTGACGAAATTTTGGGTAATTCCTGAAAAAGAGAAGTATGTGGAGGTAAGGGAGTCTCTCAAACACTGCATAGAAGTGATCGAATCTCTTATTGAAGATATTCACCAAGTACAAGAAGATATCAAAGGACGTCATGTTATCCTAGTGAATGGAATTGAGGAGTTATCGGGTAAGCTCCTTGATGATGATCATACTTTCCTCTATGTCAGTGAGATAACTCAAATATTCAAGAAAGTTGTCATGAAGCAAGTGGAAGACAAAGGTTTTTCAAAGACTTCCATGCACACCATATATGATATACGACTTTCTCTTGATTGTATCAAAATGCATCTAGAAAGATGCAAGAAAATCTATTCATCTGCAAGAAGATCAATCACAAGAGTTCACACCATTGTAGATTGCACAGTTGGTCCAGATGAGGCATTCGTACTGGAGACAAAGAAGAAATATGAAGACTTCCATGCCCAATGAAAGGAACCATGAAGACTTCTCTCTATTTCCAGTGTTAGATAGTTTTATGCTTTCATTTATGCATTTTATAAATAGTTCTCAACATCTTACATGTCATTTTCCAAGATGTAATTACATGTAAAAACAAAGATGTTTTCCTAAAAAGATAGACAACATTTTTTAATAAGTCGACTTGTTAGGTGATATTTTCTTAAATTTTCTCACCTAACTTTCCTAGATTCACTCATCTACTTTTCCTAGATTTTCTCTTCCCTCTCTTTTATAAATATGAGAGGATTCTTTTGTAATCTAGATCTTTTATCTTTTGCAACGAAGTGTTACCCATTTGAGAAGCAAATACACGAAACTTTGTGTTCATCTTTGTGAATCTATTTTGATCAATAAAGAAGTGAGTTGCATACCAAACTTTGTGTTGGAATCAATTATCTTTTGGATTTGATTGAGATTGGAAGTGATTAGTGATTGAGATTTGAAGGGCTTTGAGTAAATCCATGTAAACTTTGAGTTACACTCTTTTATTTGAATTTATGATATTGATTGAATGTTGTTGGTGAATTTTCTACAAGACTTTGTGCTTGTATTTATTCATGTTGTTCGTGGATCTATCATGGAATATCTAGAATACTTTGTGCTTCTAATACAACATTAGTTATATATCTCAAAGGATTCATTGGTGAAAGCTACGAAATGACTTTGTGCCTTCGTGAGTTTTCTTGTTTTATCATTTATCATTATTATGCTGGTATTCTTGGTCTTTGCTTTGACAATATAAGAATAATGGAATTACAGCTTTTTTTTTAGTTTGAAGTTGTATTGAATCAGTAACTCAAAACCATGAAGCATTGTAAAACATATTCTTTGAAAAAAGAGAGAATTATGAATGTGACACACCCCCATCTCTTAATTGTAGTGTATATCATTGTGAATATCTAATTAGTTTTACTTAGTTTCAATAAGCAGTAAGAAGGGTGCCTCCCCTTTTTGAGAGGAGAGATTGTATCTCACACAGTGCTGGCTGGAATCATGTTTTGTAATATGTTAAAGGGACTACATAATTTTCACCCAACAATTTTTTGGCGACTTTGTTGGGTAATGACACATGAAAATAAAGCCTCACACTTTTGATTGAAGTGAATAAGTTTTCCAACATCTTATTGTGATCTTGTGTATTGTCATTTTTAATATCTCTCTTTTTTCTATCTACATTCTAGCGGTTAGAAGCTATACATGAGGTTTGAGGGCTCAAGGAGTAGTGGATCCACTTTTTGGTTATAAACTAGTATCAACTCCAACTATCTATGGAGTTGTGTTATGCAAAGAATATGGTGCTGAAATAATCGATGAGGCAACTTATAAAAGTATTGTTGGAACTTTGATGTTTCTAACTCACACAATACTAGATGTTGCTTATTCAATTTCTCTTGTTTTGAGGTATATGACTAAGCCATCCAAATTTCATAGAAATAAAATCAACAAGTTATTGAGGTATGTGAAGGGTGCTACAATTTTTGGTATTCATTATTATGCTTCTAAATAGTTTGAACTTTTTGGATTTAATGATTATGATTAGGGAGATAGTTTGGATAATTGGAAGTCCACATTCGATAATCTTTTTTACTTGGTTCCAATTTGGTTACTTGGAGCTTAAAGAAGCAAAGTTTGGTTGCTCTCTCATCTATGAAAGCAAAGTATATTATAGTCACTTTCACATTTACACAAGCATTATGGCTTTGAAATTTTCTATAAATATTGAGAAGAAACAAATTCAACATACAAGAAGTTTTTGTGATAATATTAGTGTGATTAAATTGACTAAGAATCTTATCTATCACAATAAGACAAAGCATTTTGAATTTGTAATGGAGATATATAAAGGCTCAAAAATAATTTGTCAATCTAACATCATCTTATGAATTCACTTAACATCGAGAAAAAGTATGTTGATGAATATCATTTCATTTAAGATAAATGATTAAAAAAAAATTCTAATAAAAGTATATAAAGACACCAAAAAAGTTTGTAAATCTAACATCATCTTCTAAGTCCACTCAACATCAAGTGTGCTGATGAGTGAACCACCGCACACCACCATACAACTTACAATTCACCAAAGTTTAAACAAACAAGTTGCATGGAATATTTTTAAATGCGTGTAAGATCTAATTTCTTTTTAATGTTCAATTAGTGTTTCCTTTCATACTGTTTTTGGGGCTGCAAAAGGCACAACCCTTACTGTTTAAAAACAAGTCAATCTATAAGAGAATAAAAAAAATTCTGAAAGTCTACTTTTCAGCAGACAATTTAATGCTATTTTTGTTCTAGATAGCTCAATTTTGAACAGTGTTGTATAAAAATTAATTTGTTTTGCTCTTTATTGTAACTATTTTTCTTTTGGCTGAATAATATGTTCTATGAATAATAATTTTTTATTTCATCGGCTTCAAAGAATAGCAGGTTCTAAATTCATGGCATCTTTCAATATCTTATTTGTGTATTTGTGTTTTTCAATTTTTCAACAAGAATAATGAGATAAACAACTCAAAGTTTAGAAAGTTCTAACTTTGCACAGTGAATTATCTATCTGTTTTAAGTTACTCTTCAACTGTAGCATGGCCTGGACCCCGTTGTTTGTTCTCTGTTTCTCTCTCTTTGTTTTAAGATACTCTTTACTTGTACCGATCATCTTATGGAATTCAAGAGTTAAATAGCATTTCAAAATAATTTGGTGCAGGGTGCAATATGGACATCTATACGTTGACAACATAATTTGATATATTACTGATTTGGATATTAACGTTGCTATTTAAACATATACATGCAAAGTTATGCAAGGACATAGATCACAAGACAGTACAAATTTCTACGCTAAGGATCTAGTAGAATTCTGAAAAACAAATAGTGTCATTTATACCTAAGACTATATAACTTCAGTTAGCTTTCGATCCATAATAAGTTTGCACAGCAGTCATACCCAAAACAAGTATCGCCACCAGAAGAGAGAGAATGCACCAAGGCCTTGAGCAATACTCTTCTTTGAACTGTCTGATCCACAAATTCAATACACTGTTATGATGATCTGTTATTTGTTTCACAACCACCTGAAATTGTTCAATTGGTTGTATAGTGACTTCCCTGTCTAGATCATGGAACATGCCACCTATTTCATTATCTCTCCCCATCAGACTTATGATGATTCCCTCATTCCTTAGCAAAGCAACATCTTTCTCAGAGTCAATTAAATCATCTATTAGGCCTATATATTGGGAAATTATTGTGACTTCTGGAGAGGATCGACATCTTTGACACTCATCAAAAGCAATCAAATTCCGCAGGATAGTCTCTGTGTCATCCCCCACTATGATTTTGGGGAGGAAAAAATAACTGCTTGCAAATCTTCTGTTTTCAAATAGCAGTTTCCCATCAACACTTGGCTTGAATGAGATACCAACATTTCTTAAGAGTTCCGCTGAAAGGGTAGATAACTTATCATTATTATTCTGGTTCATAGAGACTGACAATGCAAAAGGGGGAGAATGGGGACGTGAATGTGTTAAGAAATCTGAAATTAACATTCTACACAAATCCAGCAGATGGCATGCACCTTTTTTTATTTGTTCTTCAATCCTCCATGCAATTTGGTGTTCCCAAACTTCCAAACTGAAGGGAAACCCTTTAAATTCTTGGAAGTGACTTAGTATTGTGGCTAGCTTGGATACTGCATTTTCGTGGGTTTTTAGCTCTAATTGGAATATATGTATGAGAACAAATAGTGGAATTTGGTTTTCCAACTTTATTATGTCCCTTTTTATCGCCCATGATATAGCATTTCCATCCCCACGTTGAAAAATAAGACTGAAGGACTGTTCTTGATTAGACATATCCTTGCTGAGAGCCCTAAAGAACTCGAGAATAAAACATGCATCCATGGTCAACATCCAGGCCAGTGTTTCTCTATCATATTCAACTGCTGAATCTTGGTAGCAATGTCTGATTCTTTCCTCCAACATTTTTATCTCTGCTGTCAACATATAGATATCCATATCATTGATCCTTTTCAAAGTTCTTTCTACTGCTTCTAGCTTGTGGTCATCCATTACACAGAGTTGTTGCTCTTTCTTGTGATGATAAAATCCAAAGGACACAACCAGAGGAACATAAGCTTGTGGTTTTGAGGCCATCATGGATTCAGGTACCTTATAAATAGACACATTTGAAGATGGTTGTAACATTTTATATTGACGAGATTCAAATCTCTTTTGCACCCGAACAATCCATGATTCAGCCTCACCTTTGCCTTCTCGTTGGAATTCTAGAAATCCTTTGGCACCCTGACTGTGAGGGATATCTGGTTGAGTCATCTCTTTTCTCTAGCCTTTATCTGCACACATGAGAAATGACTACTAGTTCTTTAGCTACCGAAAGAGGAAAATAATAGAATCGACTATATGCGCCTATTTACAAAGAATTGTACTAGCGAATTTAGCTAACAGGATTAGAATTAATCTACTCCAAGAATTGGAAAATGGAAAAGGAAGGAAGAGATTTAACTAAAATTCTTCTTAATCAAAAGATGCTCTTACAGATATCAAATTATTATGAAATGTATGTTATGCCTGAGCCCTTATTTGAAGCTGAAACAACCGGACAATGTAAGTTTTATACTCATTTATAGAACTTCCACACAGGAATTTCATCTTTCAAGATATAGCCACTAGTTTTTATATATCAGATCAAAGGGAATGCTTTTTCTGTAGATCATTCTGAGGTCTATTATTTTTTAAAAATGGGTGGTTGGGCCTTTTATATTGGAAATGCAAAAACTTATTATACATAGAAAATAATTATAAGAGTGAGTTAGAACTGTTGATCAATTCATGATGCATGTCATCATAAGACATCCTTGAATAGAAATAATGAAGTCAAAATAGAATACCTAAGTTAGTGAGTGGATTATGATGCACTTGTGGTATGTAGAGGAATATGCTATTTTTAGCCTATGAAATCATCTTAAGATTTTAGTGTTTGTTTTCTAACTATATATTTGGGTGCCACTCTTTTGATTGATTTTAGCTCATGGGTTTTTTAATTATCAAATTTGATGGTTTCATATATTACTTCTCTTTTTTATAAGACGCTTGACATGGAGGTATTGATAATGATTTTGTAGGTATCATTATCCTATTAAAATTACATTAGATATTTTGTTGATGATACTCTTATAAAGGATTTCTCTAGAAGTATATTGTAATTATGTTCAGATTACTAAACAATACATTAGGCTACTTTGAAGTGTAGGTTTCTGCTCTTGAAAGAGTTTTCCCTAGATACACCTAAATTGGGTTGTGATTTTGTTTAATTTTTATGTGTTTCTCCTTTTTGTAATTATAAAATTTAAAAAAATCACAATATACTCTCCTAAGAATAGTTTATGATGTTTTTCGTATAGCTTGATTCCTTTCATTTTCTATTAGAGCTTGATCATCTTGAATTCTAGGTGTTGGTTAAATGGTTTTTATACTAACATTTATTTGAATTGGAGTTTGTATAGAAATATTTTATCTTATTGTAAGAAGAGATGGTAAGAACATTCAAAATATAAATAAAGAAGCTCTCATAAAAAATCCTTATACTTTGGAATCTCGAGATGGAGAATATGCTCATGGATAGATCTATGGGTTGTAGTATCCAAATCCAAACATACTACTATGTCACAAAAATACTAGGAAAAAATTTAAAGCATAGATAAGGACCTCATTTGACTCCATTTCATTGATTTAGTATTGTTGAATGTATATGAAGATACCACCACAACACTTAGTTGAAATAAATTGAGAGACTTTTATCAATCTAAATCTCTTATTACCAAACTTTTTTTGATAAATAAGATGTATAACCTCAAGATAGAGGATAATAGCTTTGCAGTTAAACACCTAAATTATTTAGCATGGTTGTAATCTAGTTATACTCTATTGGAGTAAAAATAGAAGAGTAGGATCATTGCATGAATTTTTTGTGTTCTTTGCTAAACTCATTGGACCATCTTGTCATGGATATTTAGAGCACTATGATCAATTTTAAAATAGATGAGATTGTGACATCATTTATTTCTAAAGAGATGCAAAAAAAGAGTTTTGAATTTTCCAAGTATGCCCTAGGTGTTCATGCTATAGCAAATAAAAAAGTAAAGAAGAATGAAAATTGAATCAAGAAAATTTTAAATCTAATTCCCATGGTAGATCTAAATTTCTTGGTAATTCCAAGGAAAAATATTGGACTGCAACAATGTTGACATTTTCACAATAGACTATGAAGAGAAAAATAAAAAGAAAATAGTGATTTTGATGATGAGTCTAAGACTTCCTCCTAGTATGATGGTGATTATTTTTTCACATCCATGACTATCCATGAATGATAAGGTGCATGGTTGATTGAATCAAGTGCATCTTTTTACTTGAATTCACATAAAAAATGGTCTATAAAATATGAAGAATACTATAATTGGAAGGTGTACCTAGGATATGATTCTGATTTTAAGATTTTTGGTTGTGGTAGATCCTAATTCAATTCCCTTATAAATGAGCAAGAGGGATTGTAGTACCCCTCCTCTTACTAGTTGGATTTATTACTTTGCTATGCGTTCGTTTGCTACTTGTGACTATGATGGCACTGTTATTGTGTGATTTGGTTAGTTAGACATTTGATGATGCTGTTATTCCATTAGTAGACATGATTATTTTATAGGACATTATGGTTGGTTATGTTAGTTGATTTTCAGAATTATATTATGATGCAATGATTTAATGAATTATGTCATGAGATTAATTGATAGTTTAGAAATGTTATTTTATCAGATAGATTATAATTGTTAGAATAGGTGTGATGAAGGACAATATGGCATCACTCGTTCGCGAGTGCCCTACTATGTTGCGATTCCTTCTCACAATGTAGTACTTCGATTTAATGCTTTGATGATTATATATATATATATATATATGTATGCACATGTACACAACTTCGTTTGTATGCAGGATTGCAGGTATAAGTCTCGATTCCACCTGCTTCGGCAGGACAGGGCGAGCACCAATAACCCAACGGTTAAATGTTGATACAGAGGTGACGACGAAGTCCTCCCGTCCCATGATGTCAGGTTGTCTCATTGTTTGATATTGTTGATTTTGCGTAATTGTTGTCATTTGTGTTTTGCGTTATGTGTTATGTCATATTTTGTCAAGGTAGCATTGTATATGTTATGATTCATTTTAATGATGGGAATAATTATTTATTTTAATGTTAGATTAAATTGTATTTAAATATTTGAATGATTTAATTATTTTGAAAATCATATATATTGCAATTAAATAATAATTAAATATTAAATATGTCTTAATCATTTTAATCAAATATTTGGTGGTGGATAATTATGAGAATAATTTATTTAAAATAAATATGTAATGTGAGGTGCAAGAAAAGTTGCAAAAACAGGAATTAAAGCAATAAAACAAATAAAAGAATAAAAAGACAGTGTGAGCCAATAGGAATTGAGAGTTGGGAAAAAGCTAGTTTTAAAGAATTGATTTTCTTTTAATTTTGATTTTTGAGAGTTTTTGAGGAAATGGGAATATATTTATATATTATTATGAATTTTTGGGGAGTTTGGGGGACACATACAAAGTTTTTGTTTCAGAAGTTGTGCAAGGGATTGGTTTTAGTATTCTGAAATTTTAGAAAGGTTTTTTTTTAAAAAAAAAATCTTTTGTTGTATTTGGAGGAGAGTTTTAGAGAGAGATTGTCAATCTGTTCTGGTGAATGTTCTGGAGAGTCGTCTGAAAAACAAAATAGGATTCAAGTTCGAAGGCAAAATTCTGTAGAGGAGATCTGGAAGCAAGAATGTGGAGCTCTTCAGAGAGACCATCAGAATCAATGAGCATCACCAGATTTTTGGATAAGCATAGGACTCCAGGTTTTCAAATGTTTCGTCTCATTCTTCTTTCTGTTTATAAAAGAAATTAGATAAATAAATGAATATATATGATTGATTTTATTTACAGAAAAAGAAAACCTTCATCTGATATTTAATGATTCTCAGTTAGCAAACCAATAGGAGAAGATTATTGAGAAACCATTTTGTAGTTTCATTTGTAAATTGGATCTTGAATAAAATTGTTTCTTTTGTTTAGAAAATAAATAAACTGATAGGCCTTCTTAAAAAGAAAAACCATGTGGAAATTCGAAATACTGTTGTAAACAAACTGATAGGAAACTCTGTAAAATTTCAATTGCTCACCCTTATATTTACTAAGGAAAAGATCAATCTTTGTGTTTAAATAAATCTGAAATTTGTTTCTTTTGTGATGATCTTTTATATGTATTTTTAAATATATTTGATGAATCTGTCTTCCTTTCTTTTATATACAGAAAATTAAATTAATGGTGTGTATATAATCTTTTTATATATATATAACTGTATTTTTTTATTCTGAGAAATATATATATTTATATATATATATTTTATATATATATATAAATATATATATATATATATATATATATATATATATATTACATATATATATATCGTTTTTATTGCAAGTTGTTGTTTAAAGTAATTATATTTTTTTTTTCCTAGAAATCAAAAATTGGAATTTTCCAGAGCTGTTCTGTACCGCGCGCATCGTTTTCCGTGTTCTTAAAAGTAAAATAAAATATAATTTTTTTTATTATGCCAAAATTGTTATTTGTTTTTATTTTATGATATAGGGGTTTGGGGGGGACGGCGGGCCTGCACCTCACAGCGGGTGGCTGGTACAAGCAGCCGAAGGCTGCGTCACCTGCCCAGGCTTAGGGCCGAGGGACTTTATTTAAAATTTAATTTATTTTTTTTAATTTAATTTATTTTATTTGTCTTTCATTTATATTTCGGGGTTTGTTTTATATATATATATATATATACTTATTCATTTTTGGTTATTTTAGTAAATATTATAATGGTAAATTATTTTATTATTAAATAAAATGATTATGATTTATTGCTTTTTTTTAAATATTATAATTGTAATTTATGATGTTATTAAATATAATGATTATAATTTAATTTATTATGATTATTATATTTAATATGTTTGTTAGTTTATAATGTAAGTTGTATTGTTTTACATTTTAAGATTAATTTGTATTATTATGCAAATAAAGGGTATTAATTTATTTTATGGGTTGAGCAAATAATTTAATCTGGTATTTGTTTAATTATTATTGTACGAGATATAATGGGGATCATTTTTAAATATAACTAAACTTGGATTACTTTTAGCACTCTGGATGTAATAGGAATGTTCTATGAAATTGAGTTAATTTGTGTTTTTGATTATGTCATCGAGTGAGTCGTTTCCTTCATCTATGAAATCATGCGGTCTTGATATTGTTTTCCTTTCTTTTGGTTGTAAATTTCACTCGTGATGTGGAAACCCCGTTGTCAAATTGTGAAAACCTTCTTCCAGAAGCTTGTTGTTTTAGAGTGTTATTCTCCTCTTGTTTATGCTTCTGAGCGTTATTGATTTTATGTTGGAAGGGTTGAACAATTTGGTAAGACTTTTGACTTGATTAATCACGAGAGGGTTAATGCCTCGCGTGTTCTTGCTGTGGTATTATGCTTTTATGTTATAGTTCAACCCTTGCCTAGTTTTGATTATGCTAGGGGTCATAGGGAGAGTGGCTCTTCGTGGGCGCCGGCGCCTTGAGTAAGAAGAAGTGCCAGGGGAACCCACGTAAGAGTAGTTAAACAAGTGATAACCTAAAAATAGGATTTAGGGGGATGGGTAGTAAAACATTAACAAGATAATGATGAAGCCTCATCCACCTGTTAGTGCTAGCACAGACTAAAGGGGACCGAGAAGGCCGTGGTTGGCAAGGTCGTTCCCTTGACATCACGAAAGGTTAACGACTCTGCATGAGTAACCCTATGGAGCGGCGCCTTGAGATAGGCTATCAGGAGAACCATAGATGGAAGCGGCACCTTAACTTGGTTGTCTGGAGAATCCATGTAGAGATGGAGGCGGCACCTTGTGATAGGTTGTCTAGAGAATCCATGTGAAACCATGCGATGACACTCTCCACTAGACATCCTCGTTGTTCTTGTTTCTTGTTGCCTCTGGATGTTGTTATTTTTATGTTGTTCTGATTATAGGGCTAGGGAATCTATAGGTGGTTGTCGGTGCCTCAGTTGGAGGAAGAGCTAGGGGATCCCACGAGAGTTATGTGATGACCCTCCCTACTTGACACCCGTCTGACTTGTTCTTGTTGCCTATTGGAATGGTGTATTGAATGGTTGATTCAGAGTTATTATGGAATCGTGTTCTTTATATTGGTTCTGATTTATTTGGAAATGTATTTGGGTGTTGGTTTGGTTCTTCTGGATGTTATCTCCTTATGATACTTTTTGAGTTCTTGTGAATGTGGTTCATGAATGTTAATTGGTAGTATTTCATGTTATTGTGGTGAGTTTCTTAGTGTTAACTCATTGTGTGATTTGTGAACGTTGTTGGTTGTTCATTGTATACTTTGAGTTGTACTTGTTTAGTATCATGTTGTTGTTGAGTTAGTTTGACATTCATGGTCGGGTTCACTTCCTCGTCACCTCTGAGCATGGGGGGTGAGTTACTTGTAATTCACATGGTTGGGTGGAACGTGCTTCGCACTGGTTGGGTTCCCCATCAGCGTCTTGTCTTCTCAGCTTTCCGCAGTGGAGTTGTACCAGTGATCAGTTGTACTTCATGTTCATTATTCTTGTATCAATCCCCATGTTGGGAAATCCAATGTAATTCATATGTCAAGGAAAATTGTAATGTAATATTATAACAATGATGTAATAGTTAGGATCATTTATATCTCTATTAAGAGATTTATCATGGATGTAATTATGCGATGTTTATTATACTCGCATCACGGTTATTGGATGTATCATTGTTTATGGTTATCATAAATTAAATGGTTATGTTATATTCTTTATTTTTATTTCTGGTTAGTTGTTGCGATGTAACCTCGCATACCCCAGAGAACTAAGTGTGTTAAGGTTATGTAATGTGCTATGTGAATTATGGTTAAGTGTTATTACTTGTTTAATTTAATTATTTTAAAAAAAAATTAATTCGCGTTGTGTGTGTTCTCTGGGGTTTGCACGACGCGCGTTACAACTTGGTATCAGAGCCTAGGTTCATACACTGGGCACTATGTGTGCTCACTATGTAACCTTGCGTTTAGTCCCTAGAGTCTAGAGTTCCACTTTTCTATTGTCATTGTTGTGAACCTGAGTTTCTTCCATTAGCCGGTCTCAGGGCAATGGTGCAGGAAACTGATGGGAATGGGTAGGACCCTCGGTGTAGTGCGCAATGCAGTGATATCCTTCCTATCAAGGATGCACTATGAACCCTTGTGTCATTGTGTGATGTGGTTTCCAGTGATGTGAGTTATGTGTGCGGTTTTTGGCGTGATCTCTGCATGTTTGTTGTGTGCTTACTCTTATCTATTTAATGGCTTCCTGGAGTAAGCCATATCCTTGGGGGGGAGGATGTAATACCCCCATGTTACTAATACTTGTATTATTATTTCTTACTCTTTGTGTGAGCTTGATTCTAGATTCTATTGGTGATTAGTTCACCGTCTTGGGTGTGAGGATGCCTCCTATATTTGGGAATCTTATTCCATTTTGTTTACCGGCTTCCAGGAGTAAGCCGATTTTATGGGGGGGAGGATGTAGTACCCCTCCTCTTGCTAGTTGGATTTATTACTTTGCTATGCGTTCATTTGCTACTTGTGACTATGATGGCACTGTTATTGTGTGATTTGGTTAGTTAGACATTTGATGATGTTGTTATTCCATTAGTAGACATGATTATTTTATAGGACATTATGGTTGGTTATGTTAGTTGATTTTCAGAATTATATTATGATGCAATGATTTAATGAATTATGTCATGAGATGAATTGATAGTTTAGAAATGTTATTTTATCAGATAGATTATAATTGTTAGAATATGTGTGATGAAGGACAATATGGCATCACTCGTTCGCGAGTGCCCTGCTATGTTGCGATTCCTTCTCACAATGTAGTACTTCAATTTAATGCTTTGATGATTATATATATATATATATATATATATATATGTATGCACATGTACACAACTTCGTTTGTATGCAGGATTGCAAGTATAAGTCTCGATTCCACCTGCTTCGGCAGGACAGGGCGAGCACCAATAACCCAACTGTTAAATGTTGATACAAAGGTGACGACGAAGTCCTCCCGTCCCATGATGTTAGGTTGTCTCGTTGTTTGGTATTGTTGATTTTGCGTAATTGTCATCATTTGTGTTTTGCGTTATGTGTTATGTCATATTTTGTCAAGGTAGCATTGTATATGTTATGATTCATTTTAATGATGGGAATAATTATTTATTTTAATGTTAGATTAAATTGTATTTAAATATTTGAATGATTTAATTATTTTGAAAATCATATATATTGCAATTAAATAATAATTAAATATTAAATATGTCTTAATCATTTTAATCAAATATTTGGTGGTGGATAATTATGAGAATAATTTATTTAAAATAAATATGTAATGTGAGGTGCAAGAAAAGTTGCAAAAACAGGAATTAAAGCAATAAAACAAATAAAAGAATAAAAAGACAGTGTGAGCCAATAGGAATTGAGAGTTGGGAAAAAGCTAGTTTTAAAGAATTGATTTTCTTTTAATTTTGATTTTTGAGAGTTTTTGAGGAAATGGGAATATATTTTTATATTATTATGAATTTTTGGGGAGTTTGGGGGACACATACAAAGTTTTTGTTTCAGAAGTTGTGCAAGGGATTGGTTTTAGTATTCTGAAATTTTAGAAAGGTTTTTTTTTAAAAAAAAAATCTTTTGTTGTATTTGGAGGAGAGTTTTAGAGAGAGATTGTCAATCTGTTCTGGTGAATGTTCTGGAGAGTCGTCTGAACAACAAAATAGGATTCAAGTTCGAAGGCAAAATTCTGTAGAGGAGATCTGGAAGCAAGAATGTGGAGCTCTTCAGAGAGACCATCAGAATCAATGAGCATCACCAGATTTTTGGATAAGCGTAGGACTCCAGGTTTTCAAATGTTTCGTCTCATTCTTCTTTATGTTTCTAAAAGAAATTAGATAAATAAATGAATATATATGATTGATTTTATTTACAGAAAAAGAAAACCTTGATCTGATATTTAATGATTCTCAGTTAGCAAACCAATAGGAGAAGATTATTGAGAAACCATTTTGTAGTTTCATTTGTAAATTGGATCTTGAATAAAATTGTTTCTTTTGTTTAGAAAATAAATAAACTGATAGGCCTTCTTAAAAAGAAAAACCATGTGGAAATTCGAAATACTGTTGTAAACAAACTGATAGGAAACTCTGTAAAATTTCAATTGCTCACCCTTATATTTACTAAGGAAAAGATCAATCTTTGTGTTTAAATAAATCTGAAATTTGTTTCTTTTGTGATGATCTTTTATATGTATTTTTAAATATATTTGATGAATCTGTCTTCCTTTCTTTTATATACAGAAAATTAAATTAATGGTGTGTATATAATCTTTTTATATATATATAACTGTATTTTTATTCTGAAATATATATATTTATATATATATATTTTATATATATATATAAATATATATATATATATATATATATATATATATATATATATTACATATATATATATATCGTTTTTATTGCAAGTTGTTGTTTAAAGTAATTATATTTTTTTTTTCCTAGAAATCAAAAATTGGAATTTTCCAGAGCTGTTCTGTACCGCGCGCATCGTTTTCCGTGTTCTTAAAAGTAAAATAAAATATAATTTTTTTTATTATGCCGAAATTGTTATTTGTTTTTATTTTATGAATAGGGGTTTGGGGGGGACGGCTGGGCCGTTGGTTGGGCCTAGAGAACAATGTGAAGGCTGTGTTTGGCATATTAAGGCTGCCAAATTGTACCGCCTAGCGGTTCCTAGTCTCTTAGTGGGACCGACGGTCCCAATAGTGAGGACTTTAATTACAAATAAAATTTAATTTATTTTTTTTGAATTTAATTTTTTTCCACTTATCATTTATATTTCAGGGTGCTATATTTAGATATATAAGCACTTATAGATTTTGGTTATTTTAGTAAATATTAAAAGTAAATTGTTTATATACTCATAAAATGTATTATGATTTATTGTTTTTTTTTAAATATATATAATTGTAATTTATGAATTATTAGATATATTGATTTTAATTAATTTATTATGATTCATATATTTAATTGTTTGTTAGTTTATCCTGTAAGTTTATTGTTTTACATTTTAAGATTAATTTGTTTTAGAGCAAATAAAGGGTATTATATTAAATTTTATATTTTGTCCAAATAATTTAATTTCTGGTATTTGTTTAATTATTAGGTAGAGTTTATAATGGGGATCATTCATAAATATAACTAAACTTGGCATACTTTTATTACTCTGGATGTAATAGGAATGTAATTCCCAATTGAGTTTAATTTGTGTTTTTTTTTATGTAATATAGTGGATTCTTTACAGCTACATCTATGGGAAATTCATCAAATCATGTTATTGTCTTCCTATTAAGATTGGTTTTAAATTTTTTTACTCGTAATGTTTGAACCCTGTTGTCAATATGTTGAAAACCTATTTGTTCATACGGAGGCTTTTTTTGTTGATTTCTGGAGAGTGATCTAGATCTATCTCCCTCCAAATTGTATTATTGCTAGAATCTTGATGCGTTATTGGTTTTATGTTGGAAGGGTTAGAAAAAATTTGATTTAGAGTACCCACAAAATACTACTTGACCTTGACAAGCTTGTATTGATGGGTATAGTATCCTAGTGGCATGTTGACTATGTTGCCAATATTTCCCACCATAGACATCTATCCTTAACATCACCAACTACACCTCTACCAATGTGAACATTTTACCAACACACATAAAGCCACCTTGGAAACCTCAATACCACCTCCCTTTCCCAAAATCAAAATTTTCCCTCAGAACAATGGCTTTTGACAGCAACTAGAGGTTTCAATATAAAATCAACTATTTCACAAAAGTAAGGGAATATTTTGGGGAATAAGAGAATTTTTTGATTGATGAATTTATGATGATGCCAATAGTACCTTTTCTTGACCCCCAAACCCTAGTTTTTTTTCTAAAGGATCTATTTTTTTCTTTCTCATATAACTTGGTCATATAATGTCAAAATTTATCAAATGTGATATCATCAAAAATTTTGTTTGACATACTTTATAGTGGTATTGGTAGACCTCATTATTATATTTTTCTATTGGTATATTTAATCACTTGTTGAAGTTAGATCGTCATTTTCAACTCCCAAGCTCATAATTATTTTACTATACCTCTTATTTTCATGATTCTTACAATGTTGAAAAGGTATTTTAGAGCTCTTGAGATCTATCCATTCATTTTTGTGTAATCTACCCCAAGTTATTTTTATTCATTTTGTCATTCTTCCTCTAAATAAAAAAAAAATGGTCCTTAAGAATAAATGAGAGAGTAGTGCAAGCTTTAGATGAACCACCTCTAAGCCAACTACAAGGATCCTTCTAGCAATATATATGATATTTTTTTAGAAAAAAGGATAGGTCTTGAAGTCAACATTTTTTGTCCACCTAGCTTCCTAAAAAATTCACTAAATGGATAAAAAAGAGGAAATTCTAAAAAATAATAAAAGGATGGAGATCCCAAGAGTCTTTCTAGAAAAGAGATTTTTTAATAATCTAAAATATTACATACTTTATAATGATAACTCCTCTCTTAATAATATCCCAAATGATTGAACCTTTCCCACACATATCCATCATTCTAATACTATCATCAAGAACACAACCCAAACAATTTCCATTAAGAATTTTAGCACAATATTTTTCAAGAAACTTGAACTAAATCCAATATAAGTTAGCCACCAAAGATTAACTATTGAGCTCAACCTACCAAAGTCCTAAACCACTATATTATTTCAGTTGAAAAATATGATCCCAATGAACTAGATTCCACTTGTGGGAATCCAAATTCCTTGCCCAAAGAAATTTCCTTGAAAGAGAGTTGATTTCCTTAAGAAAGTTTTTAGATATAAGGGAACCAAGAATCTATATTTAGGAAGAGCCTATAACATCAATTTTAACATCAAATATTTAGCCAAAGATAGCCATCAAAGTATCAATAACTAACTTACATACAAAATCTATCCAAAGTTCTTTACCACAACTTTCTACTAGGTTTTCCAATAGATAAGGGTATCCTTAAATAATCTAAAGAAAAATATCCAATCTTGAAGTGAAATATTTATGCAATTCTTTGTTGAATAAGCATAAGAGTATTAAATAAAAACATGGTTGTATCTTCATTCATCCATTATCCTAAACTAGTTAAATAAATATCGAAATCCTTCCTTAAATTAGGTATCTCTAATGAATTTTGTCACTGCTCATTCAAGTAGTATAATTCATAAAATAAAGGTGTAACTATGAATCTAGAGTTTGAGTCCAAGACCAACCTTGGATACATCCATTGATTATTTGGTGCTTTAGTAAACTCCCTATTCCTTCTATCATCAAGATAAAAGATAAGGAAAAATATGATCTCCCTAATGAAGATCCCTATTTTCAAAGAAATAGGAGAATTAATACCATTAATAAGAACAAAAAGGAAGCATAAGCCACAAGACTCATGACCCAATCAATCCACTCCCACCCAAAACCAAAAATAGATATATTTTTTAGAATAAAGACTATATAACCCTATCATATGCATTAATTCCACATATATTTTAATAAACATAGACATATACTTAGATATAGACATATAATAAATAGCCTCTATAAGAAAAATAATACTATCAAGTATATAACACCCTTTCACAAAACCACCTTGCTCAATAAAAAAAAATCTACCTCAATTGATTAGCAATATTTTTTGTAATAACATTATATCTAATATTACAAAAGGTAATAGACTAAAACACATAAATAGAATTAGCCCCCTATTTTTGGGGAATCAATGCTAAAAACATAGAATTAATAGCTTTAAGCATCTTCTTATTGACCCAAGATTCTATAACAACCTCCAAAATATAGAACTTTAAAATATCCCACAATTCCTAAAAAAAATCAATAAGGAAGCCATCTAGAATAGGGAATCTATCTTTCTTCATCTAAAAATTCAGCTTTTCAAGCTCATTAATATAAATTTTCCTAATTGAAAACTATTCATATCTTCAGAAATCAAAGGTACAATATAATCTAATTTATTTTCTCCTCCTCCACAACATTTAGAAAGTTTTCCTCAAATAAGGAAGAAAAATGTATGGTAGTTGCCCTAGAAAAATCTTGGAAAGAAGAAATATGAGCACCTTGAGAAAAATTAATTGTAAAAATGAACATTTTCATTTCTTCTTACTTTGACATAATTATGGAAGAAATAAATATTCTTATCTCCCCATTGAAGCCAATCAATATGATATTTTTCTTTGCTAAAAATATCTTTGCAAAGTTCTCATTCAGTAAATTCTTTAGAGCATAAAGACTCCTCAATAATCCTCTCTAAATTAATAAAAATTCCTTTATCTAAAAAGTAATACCATACAGCCTCTCTTGAACCTGGGAATTTTACCAAAATATATTTTCAAAAGAGCATTTTTTTCCACTTCTTAAGATTAAATTTTACATAATAAATTCTCTTATAAAAGTAAAAAATAGCTATACTAAATAAATCCTTATATGAAAACGCCCAATCATCCATGTGCTCATGAATACCTAAATATCTTTGCCACATTAACTAGAACTTGAAAGAAGGATTCTTGGGAAGAGGAAATAGATAGGAAGAAAATTTGATAGGTCAATGATCAAATACTTTTCATTGTAAGATGTTATAAATAGAGATCTAGTTGTCACCAACCCAACAATATAAGGCTAAAAGATGGTCTAGATGCTTAAAAATTGAAGTAATTCCATATCTTTAATTATTCCAAGTGAAACTTTAGCCTCTTATTTTAACATCAACCATTTTTAGATTAGATATATTATCTTTGAACAAGGAAAATGATAGATCTAGAAACTAGATAGAACTACCAAATTTGTCATCAAGTCTTAGAATGGTGTTGAAGTCACCTACCATAATCCAAGGAGTACTAGGGATCATAGATCAAAGAAACCTAATATAATACCAAAGTAGGATCATACACATTATATGGAGCAATTAAGGTACCCAAGTTAAAGAAATAAGCTTCTCTCTATATAGAAATTTTTATTTCAATCCAAAAAGAAAGGTTCAAGTAGTGAGGATTCCATAAATAGGTCATCCCTCCAATAAGACCTAGAGCACCAATACATTGATAATGGATTCCTTTCCAAAGAGTAGAAGATAAAGAAAGTATATCCTCTACTAAAAGCTTATTTTCTTGAAGAAAAATAACATTAGGCTTACATGTTCCAAAATAATATTTTTGATAGCCTTTTTTTTTAGGGTGCTACTTAGACCCTTGTAGTTCTATGAAATATAACTATCATTTCTAGATATTAGAGATGAAAATATAGTGTCCTAATCACACCAAATTACACTAAATATTCCCTAGTCATGTTTACCTTCTCTCAATCTCTTTTCCTCCCCACTTTGGAAGATTTTTCTAAAGTAACCTTTTTTTATTATTACTTTAAAGACCAAGAAGAGGAGGATTTGTATTCTTTAGTTCATCCTTTATACATATCATGAGACACTTCTAGAGAATATCACAATCTTCATAAAATTCATCTTGTTTCTTTGGCATAATATGAAGATATAAAATAAATATAGAATAAAAAGAATCAACATCCTTTGGCTTAGCATATTCTTCCATAATATTGGTAGAAGTAGAAACCCATTCCATAGAAGACACCAATATTTGATTTGAAGTATTCATTGTTTCTAAATTGGGCAATGTGCTAGACTAAGGAGCACCAAAACTAGGTAGATCAAAAGTTTCAAAGGACATAAAAATTATTAGATACACCGCCTCTTAGACTATATTTTCTTATGAAATGTATTTTCCTTCATTTAAAATAGGATTTAACAAGAATAAACCCGTTTGAATCTTTCTATTTCACATGGGTCTAATCTTTCCCTTTAGAATTATCCATAGATAATAATTCCCTATAGTAGAGTATGAAGCCATTGAGGTCTTGATATGATAATTTCTCTATAAATTCATATAAGCATGTAATGCACAACATCTAAAGGGAAGGGCATCTTGATCTAGTTGTTAGATCTAATTTTTATTCCCTAATCTAGTCTCTAAAGAATTAGACAATAGATTATTGAAATCAATTTCAATAAAAATATATTCATAGGTAGTTACCTTTATTTTGATCATATGATGTCAGGGATCCAAAGGCTTACCAAGGAGTGATGCAATAGACTACAGTATATGTAGTCCATAGAATTGTATAGGAAGCTAAAAGAGACAAACCCAAATAGGAATCATAGAGGAGGGCTCTTCCACTAGATAAAAACCCATATGTCAAGTTGTGTTGAATAAAGCTAGCTTGATTATAAGAGTATGGATTACTCTCACAACCCATTTTACAATTAGCCATTCTAGAAAAACCCATAAAGAAATACTCACTCATTGCAAGAATAATCTCCATATCTCCTTCAGGTTGCTAAGTTCATCAATGGATATTTTCTAGATCTATTTTTATTCTTTGTATATATATTATAAAGAAAAAATATAAATTATATTTAGATTTAATATTTTAAAATGTATATCTATTTAAAATCTTAATAAAATAATTTTAGAAAATTCAATGAAAAGGTAATATTATTTATAATTATTGAATATAAATATTTAAAACTAAACCATCTTTATATTTTTTAAATTATCATAAACTAATATATTTCTTAAAAAAATACATAACTTATCTTAATTTTTCTCTTTTTATCATATTTTCTCATTATTTTTTTTCATACTTTAAACCTATCCTATGAAATACTTTAGACACAACTTATCTCATAAACATTTTTTATCTATCCTATAAAACACTTTAGAAAACTATCTTGCTTAATTTGATGGATGTGTTCTCTATCTTAAGTCTTATGTTACACAATTTTATCTAAGAGTCTACATATATTTTCTAATATGTTTAACATAACATTTGATCAATATTATTACATGAGGGACTATATATGATGTATTTGAGTGATAGTTTGACAAAAAAATAGTTTTTATTAATATGATTGATTAATCTTGAATTTTGATTTTTTCTTTATGATTAGAAAAAGTAACCTTGGATTTCCATTGACCAAAATGGGGTTTGGCTAAGGAAAGGAAGAACAAAATGTAGGATAATGATGAACCATATTGTTTTCTTAGATAGTATCAAAATATTTAAAGAATATTAATTTACTCATTTGGGATTCATCACAGTACTATGCATACCCTATAACTTCCTCACAAGAAACTAAATATTCAATAACAAGCAAAAAAAAAAATGCCACTAATTCATTAAGCTTACTTTATTACAAATGCAAACCTTAATTTCTAATGCCCCCTCTTAAGGTTTATAGTAGAAAAAGAAAAATATAAAATATAAAATGCTAACAAATCATAGCCTCATACTCTTTAGAACCTTCTCTTTGAATTTTAGAAATCCATCAAGATAATTTGTAAGCCTTGTAAATATTTATCTCCCAAGCTCATTTTCAAAGTTCCCATACTCTACCAATTCTAAACTATAAATTATGGATCTCCTAAATTATTCAAAAACTATCAATGTCAAGCTATAGTTCCTTCAAGTTGTCCCATGAACCTCATAAGGGTATAATTGTCAAGATCCAAAACCTCCCAAACTATCTAGACAATAATCCATGCTCATTTTTATCTACACTAGATCCTTTCTTATCCTCAAGAAAATACAATTCTTAATATTATTTTTTTTTGACTTTCACTATTCAAAGAAATGAACATGAAAAACAAAAAATAATTCCTCTCATACAAAGTACCATCTCTAAGTGAGAAGCTAGATTGAGATGATTAGATCCCTCCAATGTCTAATGTTTTTCATCCTCCTCTAGTGAGGGTCTCAAAATAAGTATTCATCCCTTGTATCTTCAACAAAAGAATGTAGTGAAACATCAATAAACCTATATTAACTTGATTTGATTTGTCTTTTTAGCTTTACTTTGAGAATATCACTTAATTTATAGTTCCAAGTTGTGAGACCTCTTTTCTTTATTAAAAATATTTCCTTGTTTTTGTATCTGATCTTCTATGATTTCTTCATTAGTATAACACATTCTCATGTTGAGAACCACTCTCTTTATCTTAGATACAATTCTTCCTTTTTCTTCAACTAAGAGAGCTAAAGCCATACCTTCTAAAGTTTGAGAATGTATCTAACTAAAAAATAAAAAAGACATTGTATTTAGAAGGGAGACTATTTAACAAAATGGATTGAGCATACTTATCATCTACCATAGCCATAACTTTCTAGCTATCCAATGAGAGACCTTAGATTGCTTATGTGACAAGAAATAGTAGTTTTTCCATCCATCTTGAATCTTAATCATTGAAGCTTTAGGTAAAACTTTAAATTAAACTCTTTTGCTCCAAATAGTCTATTTAGATTATCCCAAATTTATTTGGATGGTCCTTCTAGATATACATGATGTAACTAAGAATTAGAGAGAGAAAGAGCAATAATAGCTTAAGATTTTTATTTTGTAGTATGCCAATCTACTAACTTATTCACATTCGTAGATGATTTCTTATTTCTGTTACAATTCCCTATGATTTTTTGTTCATTAGTTTCATATGGATTTTTCTTCTCTAGGTTTAAAATATAAAGCTAGAATATTTATCTAATGAAATCGCCATTCTTAGAAAAATACCCAAAAATTATACAAACCTCAACAAAAACCATTATCTTAAAAAAATTGAAAGCCTTGTAGGTTCTTCAAATTTGGCCCACTCTATTTTTTTCAAAATCATATTTGGTGTGTGTGTGGGGGGGGAGGGGAGGGGAAGAGAATTTAGGCCTTGGCCATTGTAATTTAAATTGTGACCGTAAAAGAGATTTAAACTTATTGAGACAAATATCAACATGGTATGTCAAACATATAGACCTCTCTCACCATTTCAACTTTTTCTTCAAATAAGGAATGATTAGATGCAAAATATAAGAAACATGGCATTGCATCTCGAAGAATATCATTTGTCACTTGTGGTAGCTTGGCACATGAACCCTATGTGCAATGATGTGGCTTCTTTTCCCATGCCCATACTCACAAAAATCCAATTTGATGTTGTTCCCTTGTATCTTCAACAAAAGAATCTAGTGAAACGTCAATAAATGCTATATTAACTTGATTTGATTTGTCTTTTTAGCTTTACTTTGAGAATATCATTTGCTTAATTTAAAGTTCCAAGTTGTGAGACCTCTTTTCTTTATTAAAAATATTTCCTTGTTTTTGTATCTGATCTTCTATGATTTCTTCATTAGTATAACACATTCTAATGTTGAGAACCACTCTCTTTATCTTAGATACAATTCTTCCCTTTTCTTCAACTAAGAGAGCTAAAGCCATACCTTCTAAAGTTTGAGAATGTATCTAACTAAAAAATAAAAAAGACATTGTATTTAGAAGGGAGACTATTTAACAAAATGGATTGAGCATACTCATCATCTACCATAGCCATATAATTTTCTAGCTATAGCACCAATGAGAGACCTTAGAGATTGCTTATGTGACAAGAAATAGTAGTTTTTCCATCCATCTTGAATCTTAATTATTGAAGCTTTATGGTAAAACTTTAAATTAAACTCTTTTGCTCCAAATAGTCTATTTAGATTATCCCAAATTTATTTGGATGGTCCTTCTAGATATACATGATGTAACTAAGAATTAGAGAGAGAAATGAGCAATAATAGCTTAAGATTTTTATTTTGTAGTATGCCAATCTACTAACTTATTCACATTCATAGGTGATTTCTTATTTCTGTTACAATTCCCTATGATTTTTTGTTCATTAGTTTCATATGGATTTTTCTTCTCTAGGTTTAAAATATAAAGTCTAGAATATTTATCTAATGAAATCGCCATTCTTAGAAAAATACCCAAAAATTATACAAACCTCAACAAAAACCATTGATCTTAAAAAAATTGAAAGCCTTGTAGGTTCTTCAAATTTGGCCCACTCTATTTTTTTCAAAATCATAATTGGTGTGTGTGGGGGGGGGGAGGGGAGGGGAAGAGAATTTAGGCCTTGGCCATTGTAATTTAAATTGTGACCGTAAAAGAGATTTAAACTTATTGAGACAAATATCAACATGGTATGTCAAACATATAGACCTCTCTCACCATTTCAACTTTTTCTTCAAATAAGGACATGATTAGATGCAAAATATAAGAAACATGGCATTGCATCTCGAAGAATATCATTTGTCACTTGTGGTAGCTTGGCACATGAACCCTATGTGCAATGTTGTGGCTTCTTTTCCCATGCCCATACTCACAAAATATCCAATTTGATGTTGTTCAAATTGTTGCAAAAGTTATACATTAAAATTGACTGCCATTATTTATATCACTTCATAGAAATGATGACCATTACAAAACTCTGATATCATATTGAAAAATGAAAGGAGAAATTTAAAAAAAAAATTAAACCATATTACTTTCCTAAATAACATCAATATATCTAAATAATATTAATATTTCTTTGAGATGTACTAAAATATTATACAAATGATAATAAAATATTACATTCCTCTAAATGACTTTCCAAACTTTCCAAACTTTCCTCCACGAAACTAAATCTTCAATAACTAACAAAATATTAATATCACTAAATTACTAAAATAGTTTTATTACAAATATAAACATTAATTTCCTACAAAATTTGTAAAGCTTATTAATTATGACTAATGTAAAGCGGTTGAGCTACAAACGATATGTTTAATTTCTTGAACAATGTAGCTGCCTTAGCTCATAGGATAACCTTTATTTTTATACCCCAAAATAAATTGTTGTGGTGAAACTACCTGCCAAACACAGTAGTGTTTGTACTTTTAATTTATAAAATAATAATAATGATTTCATACGGAAGATTTATTATTGTTCATAGGAAATACAATGTATTATTATAAAACACTAGTATGTTCATAAAAATGGAGATAGAAGCGTGTGTATGCGTGTTATGCTGTGAACTGGATAATGCACCTGCATGATATTAGTCATGGCTAATTCTCATAAGCTATCTTATTTTTTGCCCACTATTTGTGTCACGTTCTCTGTAAGATGCCGTGTGCATTGATGAAAATAGAGGAAGATGTATAAGACTAGGCGATTAGTTGACATTGTTTTGCTATTGCTTACAGTTTTTGGTTTCTCCCAAGAGAAACAATTTGCTATGTCATCCAGATCATTTACTTATCTGTTCCTTGGCAGTTGTCTGAAACAACAACACCATAGATTGTAGACATTAACTCAAAATAGACACTTTTGAAGTATGTTTAAGATATTATCATGTCGTGAGTCAAAGTCATTGATCCATGTTTTATGAATTGTTCTTCACAAAAATTCATTTTTCATGATCATAAGTGATGCTCACAGAGGTGAAGCATTGGGTCTTTCCGGAAGGCCACCCATCCCAATACTACTCCAATTCACAAAAAAGAAACATTGAACCTTTTGAAGAGGTTACCCATCCCAATACTATTCCAATTCAAAGACTATTTACCACGATTCCTAAGATTTAAAATACCAAAATCATACACGAAAGAAGAATTTCAAAAGTACGATAATTAAACAGTGAAGATAGAAATTTTTGCGTACCTTTCCTTCTCAAACAATACGGCTTTAAATGTACAGAGTGCCACTCATACTGCATACTCCACTGCAGATTGACCCACTAAAAGACTTCCGTCCTACTATCAACCATACAAATGCTTTGGCATACTTTATTGGTCTGGATTCTTTTCCATGACCTCCAAATAAAACTTCTGTGAACAGAAGCGAGTGTAAATCAGTTTCTTTTCAACACACAAAACTCCAAAAAACAAAGAAGAGAGAAACCGAATAAGAATTTGGGGATTTTGTGCCTCGTACAACGTGGTTGAAGAGATGGAAACTCATCTTCCGTTAATTAGAAACCAGTTCGAGAGGGCCCTTCCTCTGATCCGATCTCTTCATTGATGTAACTGAAAAAGGATGAGGCTTTAGGCAATTTAACATTAAGATCTTAGAGGTGAGAAGGAATGTGAAACCAGAAATGGTTGTGATGGATTTAATAGAGGACCAGGCGATAAAGCAGACAAGATCAAAATGCATGCATCTACTGTAGTATTACACTGTTATATGGCGCAAAATTATTAAAATACGATTGACATTAGCACGCAGTGTGTTGGTTTTTTGGAAAATAATTGACTAAACAGGTTAAAATTTCCTGCCACTTTGGAAAAGTGCCATAATAGAGCCCACCGAAGATGCCTCATTGTTGGATTGGTCGTCTAATTGGAGTTTAGCGGGATTTGGGGAGAATTTTTTTGTTTATGTTGTGTTGTGACAGTTAGTTTTATCATCTTAAGGCTTAATAGGTTTGGTTTCGTTGAGATTAAGGGGTAAAAGAGGTGTGTAAATTTTTTATGGATAGAAATTGAGAATTTAGATTGTTTTATACGGAGTATTTTATAACTTTTATAATCTTTCAAGTAATCCACATCAATATCCTCATCCTTATCATAGGTAAATTAGGAGTTGAACCCATGACCTAGGCTACCTAAAGTAGCAATCGAGACCAAGTGAGCTAACCTCAAGAGTCTATGGCAAATCGTTTTCACTTACATGTGTATTACTTATCAAATTGAAATTTTTATGTATAGAATTAAATAATATCATAGCAATATCTAGACAACAACATCTTTAAATATACTTTATATTGTAGGTGAATTGGATATAATTATAAGAACTTATTTTTGTAGGAATATGTGTATTTGAATTTTTTTTTCTACCAATGCAATAAATTATAATTTTAAATTGGATGCTTTTATTAAAGAAATTCTAAACAAATTATGTAAGTCATAGATTCATTTAGTTTGGAATGACTTTCTTATAGTTTAGAGTACATTAATGTCATTTTATACAAGGGCTAGAGGCAAATTTTATATGATTACCAAAAGTAAATTTAAGAATTTTTTAATGTTAATAATCAATACTATTAAAAAATAACAATAAATTATTAAATATTATTTTTTAATTTTATTTTTACTATATAATTATATAAATGAATAGTAAGTTATTTTGAATTTACTATATACATCTTTGAATAAGAGTGGATAGAATTACATGAAAGTAAGGTGAATGATATTGCCTCAAATTCTACAAGAAATGTATTTTAACAATATAAAATTAAGTAATATAACACAAACATTAAAAAAATATTTGAAAATGATGTAATAATGAATTATAAATCTAAAAAATTTTAAAAGCAATGAAAGTGTAGACTTAAGGTCAAACTTTAAAAGGTTTAAGATTGAACATATGAATTAAAAATGTAAAGGAAAATATGCTTTCCCTAATTTAAACTATCTAGACTAATTAAATAAATGCTATCAATAAACTAATTAACTTGAATAATTGAGTTAGTTAGTTAATCCAAATATTAAATATCAATTTTATAAATAAAATTTTAAGGGTCGGTGTACCTATCTATGAGAACTATATTGAATAAATTAGCTTAATGCATACCAATCACATAGATATAAAAAGGAAGATGTCTTGGTATACTCACTATCCTTAACTTTTGTAGATTGATAGATTTGTCCAAATTAATTTCATAGCTCTACATCAAATTTGAATTGTATATATCTAACATTTGACATATAGTCTTGATTTAGTGTAATAATTATTTTTCTTCTAATTTTCTAGATTATTTGATTCTTGCTAGCTATTTCAAGATTGATGGTATTTAAAAAGACCTTAAGGAGATCTATAAATCATAGGGACTAAGTTCTTGTAGTTTGATATACTTGAATAGACCAACTTTATAATCATAAAAAAATTAAAATAACACTTTTCAATCATAGAAATATTATAATAATATGATACAAAATCATATTCGTTTTAGTACTCTAAACAAAATAAAAAATTCCTAACATAATTCATCACTTCAATAAAAAGAATTTTTTGATGATCTTGGGATGAACATGAAATGGATATTGATTGTATGCATATACAACATATTCACACTTATAAGCTTGCTAAAAATTATAGAAATTATAACATTACAATATATAAAAAAAAAAAAAAACGTGTCACATACTACTTCCATAAATATTGTGCTAGAAGGAATATATGACTATAAATTTAGAATTTTGCATATTGATGTTTGAACATGTGATTTTCAGCTCACTAACATCTTTCTAGCAAGCTTTTTACCATCACCATTTCAATGTCTCATGACACATACATAGTGTCTCCAATAATTTAGTCTAATGTGGTTTTGTATTATAATTCTTATACATATTAAATGGAAAATTGATGTGACATAATTATTTTACATTATCTTTAGCCTACTTTCCTTGAAGGTGCATCCAATATGAGAAAGAATTATACAACACAAGTTTTCGTCACAAAACTCAAAAGAAACAATGAAATGTTTTGTTGAGAACCCTAAACACTCTCTCTTGTGACTTGCTACAATGTAATATTTAAAAGCTTCAAGGTAGAGGGATTTTGGAAGTAACCATGACTTGAAATCTAGAGTAGCCATGATGAAGAAAACATTAAGAGAGCACGGAAACCCACATGCCAAAACAAAGAATCTAAATTAGATTGAAACCTATAACTCTTTGCTACTGGTTAACATTGTCAATGTCAATACAATGGAAAATATGTATTTGGATATTCTCTCATCAATACAAACTATTAGGACTTGATGTTGAGTCTACAAATCAAAATAGTTTGACGGCTCTAAAAAATCGACCAACTATATAGCAAATTCTAACTTCATGATTAGAACAAACAAATATTGTAAAAATAAGGTATTCTCCTTGATAACCCTAAATAAAATTATAGATGTTATCTTAGATTATAGAGAAATAGTAAGATCATTACATTTTTCCTAAAAAGTATCCCCTAAAAAGTATCCCCTTTGAACAAGATTTCTTTAAATAGACAGAAAAATAACTCAAAACAAAAAGATTGGGGTATTAATGCTTTTAGGGGGCTAGATAGAGGATATGTGTCTTAGAACTTTTGTCAACCCAAATCATGTTAAAATTGCGCACCAAAATAATTAAAGTAATAAATTATTATCTCATTACACTATTCCTAACTGTAATTACTCTTATTCATAAAAGACCTAAGTTTCAAAAGTCTACAATGTAACTGAATCGTAAGCGTATCAACTTCCTTTCATTTTCTTACTGTATTCTTAATACGCTGAAGTGAAACTGATTGGGAACATTAAGGGAAACATCAATGTCATTTTCTTCTTTAATCTTTTTCCAACAACTGTCAAAATTCCTTTTCAACTATTTAGCAACACGCGCAATGTCCTTCCTATGTCCCTTTTGGTTGCCAGGCAATACTGAAAATGAAGTGCGCTATTTTCAATAATTGCGTTGAAATTAATTGTAAGACTGCCGTCTGCAATAGGAAACATCAAATCGGGCATTATAATAATGTATATGATATTCACATGCTAAATGAAGCAGTCTCCTTGCGTTCATACTTAAAATCATTTTGTACCACAAATATCATTCTAATTTTGTATCGATCAATTATTTAAGCGATTTTTGAAGTTTAGTAGAAGGCGGCATGAACGGGTTGGCAATAAGACAACGGCACTAACAGATGTTTTTTTGTTAATCTGTAGAATGCATTCCAGAAGTTTGAATGACATATGTACATCATCATTAGACATCATAAGAAATTCGTGGTTGCTAATCTCATTCATCCAGGGTTTCTTTTTCCTTTTATAAGGATTAGTTATTGTGCATTAAAATAGCTATTCATCTAATTAATTCAAAACCCTATTAAGATGATTTTTTGGATCAAGACAATTCTCAAGCTTGCATAGAAAAATCATATTCTTTTTTGGATTTTTTATTGTAGGTGATTTTGGGAGCTATGGGGTTCAACAATGAGCTCAAACATGGTATAATAGAACTATATCTATGACTGAACCTATTTTTTTTAAGAGTGCGACATTGAAAAAATCATAGCATCATGAAAAAAAATTGAGCATCATTGTTTCATCCAGAAGACTCAAGATCCCTAAGAACACCTATACAAATGATAAAATTCATGTAGTTAAAACAAAGGAAAAAAAATTGTGGCTTGGGAAATTATGCATAGAATTTTATACAATCATATGAATCCATATGTTTGTACAACAATGTATATTCTAGTTTTCATTAAACCTATAATTGCTATTTTCTATGTCCCTAGCATTTTTTTAAATCGTTTTTATTTTGTTATATTTAAGAAATAAAAAGGAGAATAGGGTACTCACAAAGTACTACTTGACCTTGATGGGCTTGTATTTATGGATACAGTATCCTAGTGGTACTTTCTCTATGTTTTTGATATTTCCCACCATTGACATCTATCCCTAGCACTACTGAAAACACCTCTACCACTGGGGAAATTTTACCAACACACATAAAACCACCTTGAAAACCTCAATACCACCTCCATTGCCCAAAATCTAATTTTTTACCTCAAAATAATGATTTTTTATGGTAATTAGAGGTTTCTAGATAAAATCAATAGTTTTATAAAAAATAAGGGAATATTTGGGGAACAAGAGCCTATTTTGATGGATGAATTTATGATGATGCCAACAATACCCTTGCCTAACCCCCAAACCCTAAATGGTATCCCTAAAGGAAATATTTTTTTCTATTTCACATAACTTGAGTATACGATGTTGAAATTTAGTAAATGAGATATCATCAAAAATTTGGTTTGAGATACTTTCTATTGGTATGTCTAATTATTATATTTTTCTACTACTAAATTTAATCGCTTGTTGAAGTTAGATCATTTTTGGATTTTGAGCTCATAAAGTGTTTCCTATATCTCTATTTTTTATGATTCTTACAATGTTGGAAAGATATTTTAGAGAGCTTGAGATCTATCCATGTAATTTTTTTATATAATCTACCTTAGGTTACTTTTATTCATTTTTTTGTTATTTCTCCAAAGAACAAAAAATGTTTTTCCTTAAGAATAGATGGTAGAGTAGTGTAAGATTTAGGTGAACCATTTCTAGGCCAATTACTAGGATCCTTCTAGAAATATATATGAGAATTTTTAATAAAAAGGTTTGAAATTCAACTATTGTTGTCCATCTAGGTTGAGCCCAAAAAATCAATAAAAGGATAAACAAGAGGAAAGGAATAAATAATTGAAGGTTGGAGATCCCAATACTCTTTCTAGAAAAGAGCTTTACAACCATTTTTTTATAATCCAAAATATTCCATAAGTTATAATGGAAACTCTTCTCTTAAGAATATCCTAAGCCATTGAACTTGTCCCGCACATATCCATCCTTGTAATACTATCATCATGAACACAACACAAACACTTTCCATTAAGAATTTTAGCACAATATTTGTCAAGAAACTTGCAGTAATTTTAATATAATTTAGCCACAAAATATTAGCTACTGAGTTCAACCTATTAAAGGCCTAAATTACTATACTATTTAGGTTGAAAAATATGATCACAAATAACTAAATCTCACTTGTGGTAATCCAAGTTCCTTGTCCAAGGAAATTTACTTGAAAGAGAGTTAATTTCCTTGAGAAATATTTTCAGGGATAAGACAACCAAGAATCTATATATAATAAGATCCTATAACACATATTTTAACATCAAATATTTAACAAAAGATAGCCATCAAAATATCCATAAATAACTTATATACAAAATCTATCCAAAATTCTCTTCCACTAATCTTTACTAGGTTTGCCAATAGATAAGGGTATCCCTAAATAATCTAAAGAAATATATATCCTATATTGAAGTGAAATATTTATGCAATTACCCACATTGGTTACAATGATTAATTCTTTGGCATTTTAGTAAACTCTCTTAAATACCATTAATAAGAATGAAAAAGAAGAAAAAGCTAAAAAACTCATGACCCAATCAATCCACTTCCAACAAAAATAAAAAATAGATATGTTTTTAACAATAAAGACCATCTAACCCTATTATAAGCCTTAAGTCCACATATATTTTAATAAACATAAAATTTTCCTTGGATATGGACATATAATAAATAAGATTTATAGGGAAAAAATACCAAGAAGGATCTAACACCCTTTCACAAAACTACCTTACTATATGAAAATAATAAGAGAAAAAATCTGCTTCAATTAATCAACAATAATGTTTGTAATGATATTAAATCCAAGCTTATAAAGGGAAATAAAATGAAACATGTAAAATAATTAGCCCCCCTTTTTTTGGAATCAATGTCAAAAACATATAATTAATAGCCTAAAGCATCTTCTTATTGACCCAAGATTCCCTAACAACCTCTAAAAGATAAAACTTCAAAATATCCCACAATTCCTAATAAAAGTTCAATGGGGAAGCCATCTAAACTAGGGTTTTTACCTTTCTTCATCTAAAAAAATCACCTTTTCAAGTTCATTAATATAAATTGTCTCGATTGAAAAATTATTCATATCTTCACGAACCAAAGGTGCAATATAGTCTAAAAAAAAATTCTCCTCTTCACAACACTTAGAATATTTTCCTCAAATAAGGAAGAAAAATCCACGGTAGCTTCCTTCAAAATATATTGGAAAAAAGAAAGATGAACACCTTAAATAAATTTCATAGACAAAAAGAACATTGTCATTTCTCTTTACTTTGACATAATTATAAAAGAAAACAATAATCTTATCTTCCTGTATAAACCAATCAATATGAATTTTTTTTTGCTAAAAATATCTTCACAAAATTTCTATTCATTTAATTCTTTAGAGAATAAAGACTCTGCAATAAGCCCTTCTAAAGTCATAGAAATTCCTTTGTCTAAAATTTAATAGCATTCACCCTCTCCTGAACCTATGAATTTTACCTTGGAAAGAACATTTCCCACTCCTGAAGATTAAATTTTACTTACTAAATTCTATTAAATAAAAAAAAAATCTAGTCATACCAAATAAATCCTTACATGCGAGCTTGTGAATACCTAAATCTATTAGCCACGTTAACTGGAACATGGAAGAATTATTTTTGGGAAGAGGATACAAAGAGGACAAAATATTGATAGGCCAATAATCAAATCATTTTCATTGTAAGATGTTAGAAATAGAGATTTAGTTGTCACCAACCCAAGATTCTAAGACTAAAAATGATCTAGATTCTCAAAAATTGAAACAAATCCACATCTTTAATTATTCCAATTGAAACTTCAGCCTCTTGGTTTAATATCAACCATATATTATCCTTGAACAAGGGAAATAAATAGATATAAATAGATAGAACCACCACGTTTCTCATCAAGTCTTAAAATAGTGTATCACCCCTCCGTTTTGGCTCTTTGGATTGACAGTGTTCTTCTTTGTTATGATTGTGTTTGACTATGCTTTAACTTTGGAACTTGGTTACTTTTGACCGCTATTTATTAAGCGATGTGAATGTTATATCTTAATGTGATGTTATCTTTAAGGCATGTTTTGGATGAACTTAAAAGATATTTGATTTAAAGATGTTTTATGTGGTTGATCATATCATTGATGTTAGATGCGTCAGTTAGTGATATTGTATTGGTGAAGGGGACGGGATTGTATCACTAGCTTGTGAGTGCCCTACGATTTTGAGATTTCCTCTTCACGTTGTGTTTGATCATATTATATATATATGCATGTTCGATGTACTCTTTGTTGCAGGTTGACAGGTACATGACATCGACTCCACCTGGTTCATAGGTTTGAGCGTGTCTATTGACCAATGGAAATCGATTGGGAGATAGTAGCTAGGATTTTCGTGCCAAGTCATCACCCTAGTCATAGCATGTCGTCGAGTTTTTGTTGGGTTGGTTGTTTTAATTTGGTCCATTTCACCTTGAGTATTTATTTAATTGCAAATTATAGAGGTTATTAAATGGCTTGCGTAGTTAAATTGATGTTTAAATGTATTTATTTGCAAAATTGGAATGCTTTTGTTTAAAAGGAAATTTTCTAAAATGTATAACATTTTCAATTTGAAGGTAGTAATTTACTAATTAATTTAATTTAATTAATAAGATAATCTAATTTTGAATTAGATTTGTTTTATTAACTAATTAAATTATTAGGGTTAAATTAAATCAAACTAGTTGTTTATCTTAATGTGATATTTGATGTAAAATAGAAAAATAGAAATAAGTTGAAAAAGAATCCCCTTATTAGCTTTTGAATTCATTTTTGGTTAAAAAAGAAAATTAATTACCTTTTTGGCTAAAAATGAATTCTATTTAAAATAATAATTATGCAAAATGCATTTGGGGAAAGCAAATTGTTTTAAAATTGAAAAATAGAAAATATCTCCAAGATTGGCAATAAATTTAGTGGGTGAGTTTTTGTTTAGGGTTTTTTTGACAAAATTTGGGGGAAAGACTCTTGATAAGGAAATTATGATTTTCATTTAAAAAAAAACGAAAAGAAAGGAGGAGCAATTTTGGATTTGTGCTTGGAATTTGAAGGAGAATGATTGAGTTTGTCGATTGAGCTGGATTCAGAACAAAGATTGAATCACCATTGTCAAGTTTTCAAGCTCTTGGAGAAAATACAAGGTTCTTTGCTTGGTTTTCTTCTTTTTATCTTGAAAGAATTTACATTTTGTTCATGATCTTGAAGGATTCAATCTCTTTGAAAAAACCATCTTAAATTGTTTGCAAATTTGGAATGAACCTCTATGAAAATCTTGTGAAGATTTAGAAATCTGATAGAAAACTCAAACTCCTCACACAGAAAAGATTCATCAATAAAATCATGAGAGAAGAACAGAGGAAAATAAATCAGACCTCTGGTTTTTTTATCAAATTTTTTATATTGAATTTCTTCAATTTAACTATATTTTGAGCAAATTAAACATATATATAATATATATTTACATATATATATTTGGTAAAATATATATATCCATATATATATATATGCTTTTATTTTCCAATTTATAACCTGGTAAAACCCCTGTGTTTTTTTATTTTCTTCTGGTTATGGTCGCCCAGTAAACAGGGCACGTTTTCATTTTTTTTAAAAATGAATTTATAAAATAAAAAAAATTGTTTTGGCATGGGGGTGGGTTGCCATGGCTGCCCCATGGAGGGGTGTTGCCCCTGGCAGCGCTCTCCATAGTAGGTGGGGAGGGCACTACCCCTAGCGGCATCCATAGGGAAGCTGGGTGTAGCCTTGGCTACGTCCTTCCTCTCTATGTGGGGCCGTGGGGCCAGGGAAAACCCTTGGTTTTTCTTTTTAAAATAATTTTATTTTTATTTTATTTTTAATTTAATTTAATTTTATTGTATTATATATATAATATAATATATATATTATATATAATAAATTTATATTATATATATATATATATATTATATTTATATATATTTTATAATATTATTTAAATAAGTTTTTTTTTAACAATTGGGTATATATGCAATATATAATATATATATATATATATATATATATATATTGTGTATAAATTATATATTTTTTTAAATTAATTTGGAAAGTGGATTTTTAATTGGTTGATTTAAAAGTATTAAAATATTAAGCATATATATATATATATACATGTAATTGTATATATATACATTGAGTAGGTAGATGTGTTTTTATATGAATATTTAATACATATTGATATTTAATTATATTGATTTTTTGAAATGGCTATTTTAAGTTAATAGATGCACAAATTGTTATTATAATCAAATGTCTTATTTAGAAGGTTGTTTTTTTTAAATAGTGGATGTTATAATCAAATGATTTTATTTATAGAGATTATCTTAACCCTTATCTATGATTGAGCAAATAGAAATTAGATTAGTAATCCTAAATTCCTTAATGTTGCCCAAGTGATTTGAATTACTTTTGAGTGTGCAAATATTGTTATTTATTTAATTGATTACCTGCAATATGTCATTGCGTGAATTGGGTTTAGGAAACCCTAACATTAGATATTGAGTTACCTGGAATGCTTTTTTTATCATGTTTCATTCATTCTCGTTGTTGGGGAAACGAGGTTGATTGTCTAGTAAGTCTTCCAGAGGAGTTCTCTAGTTTTGGATGTTTCATGTAGTGGTTCAATGTGCGAATCGCCTTGGGGAATGTGTAGAGTGTACTATGATGTGGTACTTGGTTTTCATGAACGGGGATGGGTTGTGCCTCCTTGGAATTAGCAGAGGGTTTTGTGGTTTGTGCCTCCTTTGGAAGGAGTGGGTTTTGTATTTTGGTTTCCTCCAATGTTTGGAGAGGGTTTTGACCTTGTTGCCTCCTGTGTTTGGAGAGGGTTTTGACCTTTTTTGCCTCCAGTGTTTGGAGCGAGTTTTCGTGTCCATTGCCTCCTAGGATTGGACATGTTGTATTATCTAGTTTACCCATTAGATTGTGGTTTTGAGCCGTGGGTACTATGGATAGGAGAGTAGCTCTATGTGGGGGTCCGACACATAGAGGGGCACTAGGGTAACTCACTTAGGGTTTAAGTAAGTGATAACTTAAAAAGAATTAATGAAAAACTCTTAGACTAATTAAGATAATTAATGCCTCTCTCATAGCTCATTCGCTTTTAAGGTTTGAGATGAGACAAGAAGCACAGTTGGTATGAGGGTCTGGCGGCTAGTAGAGTTGAGTCGAGATAGCCCAAGATGTGGGTTCAGTTGCCTTAGCCAGTTGGACCAGGGTAACTCATAGCAATTGTCGTGTGCCACTCTCACTATGTCAACCAAAAGTTAGTTGTTGTACTACATAAAAGATCATTATTCTCTGGAAGCACTGTAACTTTGTGTTAAATAATATTGTGGTTGTAGTTGTTTCAGTTCAGTTTATGCTTTAGCCTGTGTCTAGTGGTAAATGGTCTTGTGTTGGATTCCTGGTTACTATCTCCTAGCATAGGGGGTGAACGTTTGGGTATCACATGGTTGGGTGGAATGCGCACCTTAATCCGTTGGGTTGTCTTCTTGTTTGTGTGGACGAGACTTCCAGTTGGAGAGCTCGTGGGTTCCAGTTTCCTTTCATGCTTTTCTTCCAGTTATTATTGTAATTTTATTACCCCTCATTTGTTATCGAGGTGGAGTTTGTTATATGTAATCATGATTATTGGATTTATCTCATTCAGGTAATGAGCGTTGTAATCTTATTGTAAATTAATTGTTATTTGAAATCATTTGGTATTTATTATACTTGATGTAATTAATCTTCTGTATGGAATGTATGTAAACTTAATTGTTAAGTAATCAATGTTGGTTTTAATTCATGTTTCTTGTTTGGGTTTAAGTAGCTCAATCTCATAACCTTAGGGGATTGGTTGGCAATGGTTAGTGAACTTGCATATTAATTGTTCTTATAAAAAAATAAAAAAAATTAGTTTGTTTGTGTAGTAAATTGCAACTTCCCCTAGGGTTGCGTGGTGGGGCGTTACACATGGTATCAGAGCCCAAGTTTAAACACTGGGCACTCTAGGATAATGTGGACCCATTAAGCTGTTAGTTGCGTAGGTCTATACTTTGGGCACTATGAGCTAGGGCGTTGAACTAGACACTCTATTCGGTAGTTATGTTTTCCTTTTGGGTTGATCTCACTTGTCTACCCAAAAGTTGTTGTGAGGTTGTGTAGGTCCAATGGTGCAGGAGGCCAGTGGAAAGGATAGGATCCTCGGTGTAGTGCGCAATGGATCGATATCCTTCCTACTGGAAGAATGCATTGTTGTTATGGACGACAACCAGCTTTGTTGTTATGTCCGCCCTTGCATGTCTTCTTGTCCTTTACCTCATTTTGTGCAAGTGATTTCTTGATTGACCCTATGTGGTTTTGGAGTGGCTTGGCATGTTATATTATTTTGAAATAGTGAATATGATAATAGAAAATGAATGATCAGGTTGTTAGTTCATAGAGATTTCTGCATACTCTCATATGATTGATGCATTTGTGTGAGAGTGATCATGTGATAATGAAACCATGATTGCAGTTGTGCTTATGATAGAATTGTAAATATCTCTTGCCTTCTTGCTCTTCCCTTTGGTTAACGAAGATGCGTGTCCATGAGTGCGAGGTGTATTGAAACCCATGGTATGTGGTACTTTATGAGAAAATACTTATGTATTTATGAAGGTTTGTTTTATTAGATCAAACCTTGGGTAAAGGACCTAAGTCCCCAAGTTGCATTCATAATCAAGGGAAATGCATAATATGAATAGAAAATTGTTTTGCAGTCAGTAAAAGTTTAGAGAAAAGGGATTAGTGAAATCATTGCATGTTAACGATAATTGCATAATAGGTGCATCTTGTTGGTGAGGCCTATAGTCCTCAACTTTATTGTTGAGTCTTAAGAAATCATGTAGCTGTTAAATTATTGTACTTGGAGTCAAAATTCAAAATGTTAAATGAATGTTGAAGCGATAATGTTGCATACCTTGTCTTGAGTAAACATTGTAATGTTATCGCATTATGTGTGGCCTTGTGATGAACCTCGGTGATTTGTATTGGTGCATATGTGTATTATGTATGTTAATCCATGGATATGTATTTTGGAGATTTGGTTGGTGGTTGCTTCACCATGTTGATTTGTATAGATTGGCAGTGTGCTTGGTTGTGTTGATTATAGCACGAGTTGTTTTTATGTTGAGATATCGAGTGGTTTAGTTTTAGAACCATTGTTTATGTGTGTATTTTAATGAGATTGAACTAGGGGTATTTGCAGGCTTCTAGGAGTAAGCCTGACCCTAGGGGGGGAGGATGTAACACCCCTTTGTTTTGGCTCTTTGGATCCGCTGTGTTCTTTGTTATGATTATGTTTGACTATGCTTTGACTTTGGAACTTGGTTACTTTTGACCACTATTTATTAAGCGATGTGAATGTTATATCTTAATGTGATGTTATCTTTAAGGCATGTTTTGGATGAACTTAAAAGATATTTGATTTAAAGATGTTTTATGCGGTTGATCATATCATTTATGTTAGATGCGTCAGTTAGTGATATTGTATTGGTGAAGGGGATGGGATTGTAGCACTCGCTTGCGAGTGCCCTATGATTCTGAGATTTCCTCTTCATGGTGTGTTTGATCATATTATATATATATGCATGTTTGATGTAGTCTTTGTTGCAGGTTGACAAGTACATGACATCGACTCCACTTGGTACACAGGTTTGAGTGTGTCTATTGACCAACGAAAATTGATTGGGAGATAGTATCTAGGTTTTTTGTGCCAAGTCGTCACCCTAGTCATAGCGTGTCGTCGAGTTGTTGTCAGGTTGGTTGTTTTAATTTGGTCCATTTCACCTTGAGTATTTATTTAATTACAAATTATAGAGGTTATTAAATGGCTTGCGTAGTTAAATTGATGTTTAAATGTATTTATTTGCAAAATTGGAATTCTTTTGTTTAAAAGGAAATTTTCTTAAATGTATAACATTTTCAATTTGAAAGTAGTAATTTACTAATTAATTTAATTTAATTAATAAGATAATCTAATTTTGAATTAGATTTGTTTTATTAACTAATTAAATTATTAGGGTTAAATTAAATCAAATTAGTTGTTTATCTTAATGTGATATTTGATGTGAAAGAGAAAAATAGAAATAAGTTGAAAAAGAATCCCCTTATTAGCTTTTGAATTCATTTTTGGTAAAAAAAGAAAATTAATTACCTTTTTGGCTAAAAATGAATTCTATTTAAAATAATAATTATGAAAAATGCATTTGGGGAAAGCAAATTGTTTTAAAATTGAAAAATAGAAAATATCTCCAAAATTTGCAATAAATTTAGTGGGTGAGTTTTTGTTTAGGGTTTTTTTGACAAAATTTGGGGGAAAGACTCTTGATAAGGAAATTAGGATTTTCATTTAAAAAGAAAAAAAGAAAAAAAGAAAGGAGGAGCAATTTTGGATTTGTGCTTGGAATTTGAAGGAGAATGATTGAGTTTGTGGATTGAGCTGGATTCAGAACAAAGATTGAATCACCATTGTCAAGTTTTCAAGCTCTTGGAGAAAATACCAGGTTCTTTGCTTGGTTTTCTTCTTTTTATCTTGAAAGAATTTACATTCTGTTCATGATCTTGAAATATTCAATCTCTTTGAAAAACCCATCTTAAATTGTTTGCAAATTTGGAATAAACCTCTGTGAAAATCTTGTGAAGATTTAGAAATCTGATAGAAAACTCAAACTCCTCACACAGAAAAGATTTATCAATAAAATCATGAGAGAAGAATAGAAGAAAACAAATCAGACCTCTGGTTTTTTTATCAATTTTCTTAGATTGAATTTCTTCAATTTAACTATATTTTGAGCAAATTAAACATATATATAATATATATATATATATATACATATATATATTTGGTAAAATATATATATCCATATATATATATATATTCTTTTATTTTCCATTTTATAACCTGGTAAAACCCCTGTGTTTTTGTATTTTCTTCTGGTTATGGTCGCCCAGAAAACATGGCACGTTTTCATTTTTTTTTCAAACAAATTTATAAACTAAAAAAAAATTGTTTTGGGATGGGGGTGGGCTGCCACGACTGCCCCATGGAGGGGCGCTGGCCCTCGTAGCGCTCCCCATAGTAGGTGGGGAGGGCGCTGTCCCTGGTAGCGCCTACCTCCACAAGGAGGCTAGGCGCAGCATTGGCTGCGTCCTTCCTCTCCTCAGGGCCAGGGAAAACCCTTGGTTTTTCTTTTAAAATAAATTTATTTTATTTTATTTTAATTTAATTTAATTTTATTGTATTATATATATAATATAATATGTATATTATATATAAAAAATTTATATTATATATATTATAATATTATTTAAATAAGTTTTTTTTTAACAATTGGGTATATATGTAATATATATAATATATATATATTGTGTATAAATTATATATTTTTTTAATTTAATTTGGAATGTGGATTCTTAATTGGTTGATTTAAAAGTATTAAAATATTAAGCATATATATATATACATGTAATTGTATATGTATACATTGAGTAGGTAGATGTGTTTTTATATGAATATTTAATACATATTGATATTTAATTATATTTAAGTGAATAGATGCGCAAATTGTTATTATAATCAAATGTCTTATTTAGAAAGTTGTTTTTTTTTAAACAGTGGATGTTATAAGCAAATGATTTTATTTATAGAGATTATTTTAACCCTTATCTATGATTGAGCAAATAGAAATTAGATTAGTAATCTTAAATTCCTTAATGTTGCCCAAGTGATTTGAATTACTTTTGAGTGTGCAAATATTGTTATTTATTTAATTGATTACCTGCACTATGTCATTACGTGAATTGGGTTTAGGAAGCCCTAACATTAGATATTGAGTGACTTGGAATGCTTTTTTTATCATGTGTCATTCATTCTCGTTGTTGGGGAAATGGGGTTGATTGTCTAGTAAGTCTTCTAGAGGAGTTCTCTAGTTTGGGATGTTTCATGTAGTGGTTCGATGTGCGAATCGCCTTGGGGAATGTGTAGAGTTGTACTATGATGTGGTACCCGGTTTTCACGAACGGGGATGGGTTGTGCCTCCTTGGAATTAGGAAAGGGTTTTGTGGCTTGTGCCTCCTTTGGAAGGAGTTGGTTTTGTATTTTGGTTTCCTCCAATGTTTGGAGAGGGTTTTGACCTTGTTGCCTCCAGTGTTTGGAGAGGGTTTTGACCTTTGTTGCCTCCAGTGTTTGGAGCGAGTTTCTGTGTCCATTGCCTCCTAGGATTGGAGAGATCATATTATATAGTTTACCCATTAGATTGTGGTTTTGTGCCGTGGGTGTTGTGGATAGGAGAGTGGCTCTATGTGGGGGTCCGGTACACAGAGGGGCACTAGGGTAACTCACTTAGGGTTTAATTAAGTGATAACTTAAAAAGAATTAATCAAAAAATCTCAGACTAATTAAGATAATTAATTCCTCTCTCAGAGCTTATTTTCTTTGAAGGTTTGAGATGAGACAAGAAGTGCAGTTGGTATGAGGGTCCGGCGGCTGGTAGAGTTGAGCCTGGATATCCCAAGATGTGGGTTTGGTTGCCTTAGCCAGTTGAGCCAAGGTAACTCATAGCAATTGTCGTGTGATACTCTCGCTATGTCAACCAAAAGTCAGTTGTTGTACTGCATAAAAGATCATTGTTCTGTAGAAGCACTGTAACTTTGTGTTAAGTAATATTGTGGTTGTAGTTGTTTCAGTTCAGTTTATGCTTTAGCCTGTGTTTAGTGGTAGATGGTCTTGTGTTTGATTCCTGGTTACTATCTCCTAGCATAGGGGGGTAATCCTTTGGGTATCACATGGTTGGGTGGAACGTGCACCTTAATCCGTTGGGTTGTCTTCTTGTTTGTGTGGACAGACTTCTAGTTGGACAGCTCGTGGGTTCCAGTTTCCTTTCATGCTTTTCTTCTAGTTATTATTGTAATTTTATTACCCCTCATTTGTTATCGAGGTGGAGTTTGTTATATGTAATCATGATTATTGGATTTATCTCATTTGGGGAATGAGCATTGTAATCTTATTGTAAATTAATTGTTATTTGAAATCATGTGGTATTTATTATACTTGATGCAATTAATCTTATGTATGGAATGTATGTAAACTTAATTGTTAAGTAATCAATGTTGGTTTTAATTCATGTTTCTTGTTTGGGTTTAAGTAAATCAGCCTCATAACCTTAGGGGATTGGTTGGCAATGGTTAGTGAACTTGCATGTTAATTGTTCTTATAAAAAAAAAAAAAAATAGATTATTTGTGTAGTAAATTGCAACTTCCCCTTGGGTTGCATGGCGGGGCATTACAAATAGTGTTGAATTCATCTATAGGGATCATAGATCAAAGAAATATAGTATGAGATGAAAGTAGGAATATACACATAAGATCATGAAAATGAAAGGTCCACATAACATTCATTGTATTTACATGATATTCACAAGGTGAAACATTGAACCTTCCTAAAAGATCACCCATTCCATACTACTCCAACTCAAACAAGATTAATCATAAAATTTTCCCACGATTTAAGATACCCTAAGATTTCTAGATTTAAATCATACACGAAAGAAGAATTTCAAAATTATGGTAATTAAATAGTGAAGCTGAAATTGTTGCGTACCTTTGCTTCTCAAACAATACGGGTTTAAATCTATAGAGTGCCACTCATACTGTAGATTGACCCTACAAAAGAATTTTGTCCTATCAAGTATACAAATGTTTTGCCGTACTTTGTTGGTTTGGATTATTTTCTATGGCGTCTGTATAAAACTTCTATGAAGGGAAGTGAGTGTAAATCAATTTCTTTTCAACACGCAAAACTCCAAAAAATAAAGAGAGAAACTGAATAAGAATTTGGGGATTTTGTCCTTCATACAGTGTGGTTGAAGAGATGGCCTCTGCCGTTAATTAGAAACCGGTTCTAGAGGGCCCTTCCTCCGATCTCATCATTGGTGTAACTACAAAAGGGAGAGGCCTTAGGTGATTGAACATTAAGATCTTAGAGGTGAGAAGGAATGTGCAACCAGAAATGGTTGTGATGGATTTAATAGAGGACCAGGCGATAAAGCAAACAAGATCAAAATCTTTAGCTTAAAATATTTAATTAGATTAATATGCCTCACTTATAGACTCAAGAGCTAGTTCAGTCTTGAGATTAAGTTGAGAATGCCTATAATGGCAAATCGATATCTTGTTACTTTAAAAGATATTTGATTTTGCAACAGTTTGCATGTGGGGCCGGGTTTCGTAAGAGGTTACCAGGGTAACCCAAGTTGGGGGCCGGAACCTAGGAAGAAACACTAGGGTAACCTATGCAACATTGTGATGACACTCCACCTAAAATAATAGTAACCTTGTGAGCTTAGTATATTTGATTATCCCAAATCTGGAAGCAATGTAACCATCAGTTAAGTATGTACTTGTGTCTAGGGTTAGTAGATTATGTCTAGGGAACCTTATTACTATCTCCTAGCACGGGGGGTGGACCTACAGGTACCACATGGTTGGGTGGAATGTGCACCTTACTCCGTTGGGTCCCTAGTTTATGATCATGGCAACGAGAGCTTCATGGATCGAGAGCTTGTAATTGGATTTATATATGTACTTCCTTTATTGCATCATTGAAATCTTGTATTTGTAACATCCCTCAATTGTTTATGAGGTGAACATTTGAAATATGTAATTGTAAACTATTATTTGATCTACCTCATCTGAAGAATGAGTATTGTAATGTTATTTCAAATGCAATGTAAGAATCTTATTTGTACTTTATACTATCATGAATGGAATTCAAATGTTATGCAATGTTTATTTTTAAGTTTATGTTAATTAAATACATGCTATGCTAAATACTAAAATCGTCTATGGATTCTCAAGTAGTGTGATGTCGTGTAACTTAGAGAATGTATGCAACTAATTAAGTTAATATTATTACTTTAAAAAAAAAATTTATTTCACTTTCGTAGACAATTGCAACATTCCTTAGGTTACAAGACGGGGCATTACAGTTTGAAAATTTGTTGCAATCTGGAAATTCTTTTGTAAAAAATATGTTCTTCCCTCACACAGGGGAAATGGGAAATTTAATTTTAAATGTATTAAAAATATATATATAAATTATTATTTTTTGGATTGGAAGGGGCGCAGCTGTGGCTGCCACAGACGCACCCATGGAGGGTGTGCTACTGTGGCAGTGTAACCTCCATAGGGGAGGCTGGGTGTAGCCTTGGCTGCATCCCCTTCCCTGTGAAGGGGTGGGGTCCGTGGTTTATTATTATTATTATTATTATTATTATTATAAAGTTTAATTAATATTTAATATATATAATTTATATATAATATATAATATATATTTTATATATTATATATTATATATATTGTGTATATTATATATTTTAAATTTTATTTTATTTAGATGCTTTTTAATTTATAAATATATGTATATATTATATATTATTTTAATATAGAATATATATATATGTATATAGATTTTATTTATATTTTTTTAATTGGAAAATATTTGAGTTATTTTAATGAGTTGGAATTTAAATCGAAAATATAAATATATGTTTAAATAATGTTTATAGGTTTAAATATATTTATATTTAAACACAATTATTTTAATTATATAAGATATATATTGATTTTATAATGAAATGATTTCAATGGGAAATGAGATTCTTATATTTAGATTTCATCGGGAAATTGAAGTAAATATTTAGATTTCAATTTATTATTGCTTGTCAATTGTTCAAGTAGTTACTTAATAAGGTAATGATTTTAAGAGAAACGGTTATTTGCTTTAAATGAAGTGAAATTTTTTAGGAAAATGATTATTAATTATTTATATTTCTTTTGGTTGCATCCAAATTTATAATAAGATTAGTTAATTTCATATAATGTGAAATTGAGGAATTTGAAATATTATGTTCATAGTCAAATTATTGATTTTATTTTAAAATAATATATTTGAAAGGACAAATATTGGATTTAAATGTAAGGTGTTTAATAGTGAGATTAATTGATTTTAAAATGATTTATTTTGCAAAGGAGAAATAGTTATTTTAAAATGATATGTTTTAAATCGAAGAAGTAAATGTTTATTTTATTATTATTTAAGAGCAATTAGGGAATTAAATATTTGGGTAAATTTTATCCTTTGATTGAAAGAGACATAATTTAATTAGTTTTATTGTGGCAATAAACTATTGGATGTTATTAAAGGAAGTGGATTTAGGAAATCCAAATATAGATTTAATTCTTTTTGATCGCCCTTCTTGAATGTGTACTTCTATTTTCGCTTTGGGGAAATTGATTTGAAGGGTTGTTAAGTCATCCAGAAGGGGTTTAACTATTTGGGGTCACTGTATTGTGTTAGTCAACCTTTGTATTGCCTTGGGTAGTGCGTATGGTTGTATCCTATTGTTTTACCTGGTTTTCATGAATGGGGATGGTTTGTGCCTCCTTGGATTAGGAGTGGGTTATGTGATGCGTGCCTCCTTTGGAAGGAGTGGATTATGTGTTTTGTTTCCTCCAGTGGTTGGAAAGGGGGTTTGAATTTTGTTGTCTCCAGTGTTTGGAGTGAGTTTTCATTATGTGTTCCTACTAGAGTTGGAGTGGTTTTATCTTGTTAGTATGCACTTGGGATTCCCTTGGTGATTGATTCTTTTTGGTATGTTGTCAAGTAGAAGAGTGGCTTCTATTAGGCGCTAGAGCCCAAAGAGGTAAACTGGGTAACCTTCAGAGGTGGTTTAATCAAGTGATAACTAAAGCAATATACTTAGAAGTGTGGGTAGTATTTCACACTAATCAAGATAATTAGCCTCACTCATAGATGCAAGTGCTCGTATAGGCTTGGGATGAGTGGGAAGGCCTAGAATGGAAAGGTCATCTATCTTGTCTTTATGAGAGGTATTTGATTCCGCATGAGTATGGGGGTCGAGATTCAATAGAGGCCACTAGGACAACTCATAGTGGGGGCCGGAGCCTATGAAGATTCCCAGAGGATATCCCATGTCGAGCTGTGTGATGACACTATTTCTATGACAACAGTTGGCATTTGGTTTTGCGTGTATGGTTTCTTAACATACTCGATCTATTTTATTTCTGGAAGCAATGTGACTTATATTAGTGATGTTAGAGTTGTACTTGTGCTATTCGTATGGGTGTATGGATTATGTGATTTGTTGTGTCAGTGTGAGTTAGCCTGTGTCTAGAGGTGGATGGTCTTGTATAGGATTCCTTGTTACTATCTCCTAGCATGGGTGGTGAGCCTTCAGGTATCACTTGGTTGGGTGGAACATGCACCTTTTTCCGTTGGGTCTTCTTCTTGTTCGTGTGGCAAGATTTCCAGTTGGAGAGCTCGTGAGATCCAGTTTCACTTCATGCTTTATTCTTTTCAGTTGAATCTTGTAATTTATTACCCCTCATTTGTTATCAAGGTGGAAGATGTAATATGTAACCATGCTTATTGGATTTATCTCATTTGGGGAATGAGAGTTGTAATCTTATTGTTAATTTATCATTATTTGGAAACATGTGGTATCTCTTATGCTTTGATGTAATTTATCATGTATGGAATGTATGTGTTTCTTAATTCATTAAGTAATTAAATGCTTTGGTTTCAATTCATGTTTCTTGTTTGGGTTTTAAAGTATACTCAGTTTTGTAACCTTAGAGATTGTTGCAATGGGTAGTGATCTTGCATGTTATTTATGCTTAAACAAAAAAAAAATTAGTACGTTTGAGTAGTAAATTGCAACTTCCTCTAGGGTTGCGTGGAGGGGGATTACATCGGGCTATCGGTGGGGTAGTGATGGGAGTTCCACCGATAAGGTATTGTTGGATCGATGATGTCAATGGGACTTCAAATTCTTTTATGAATGTGACTTTTTGGGTATGCTAGCTGCAAAATGGATTTTTCCACACAAATCTTAGTGATTTGTCTAAGTCATAAAATTAAGTGTGGTGAACTTTTGTAAGGACTAGGAGGTAAGTGGATAGAGGCTGATGAAAAAATGTGGGATTTTTTAGTCCTAACATAACCTTCAAATTTCAATCTAAAAATACTCCCTCAAGAAAATCCATGCCTAAACTTTAAATGCCCAAAATTTGGAATCCAAAATCAAACAAAATAAAACCAAGAAATAAAAACTACCTGCTAGCACAAACTCGAATAGTTGGGAAACCTCCAACTCCATGCCTCCCTTCTAGAAAATTCATGGAGATTTATTTAGAATTGGTTGGAAAGGTGTCTAAAATATAGAGTCTTTGAGTAATCGAACTCCTCTCCCCCTTGAACCAACACCTGGTCCATTTCAATCAATTTGTCTGCTTCCATCAATATTGGGCTTTCCATTAGAGAGCCATTTATCTAAATAGCTTGAAGAATGTTCATTGAATCAAAGTTACTATCAATTTTCATTTTCTCTTTATGAGAATCTCCATCCCATATTCCCTCCTTTGCTATTTCAATCAAACATTTTTGACCCAATTGTTAATAGGATTTGTTCTGCTAGAACTTCCAACTCATCTACTTTGGCTGTCTATTTGACCTCTGAAGCAACTTGCAACTGTAACCCCTTAGACCCTATTAGAAACTTTTTAGACGTTTGTAGAGGCTCCTCCCCACTCACCATATTTTCAGTAGTTAGGTGATTCATTATGTCTTGAAACATCAGTTTTCTTACTATATCACCTAGCTACTACTCATAAATTTGTGGTAAAGATGGGGAATACAAATTTAGAGTGTAAGAAATAGACTTTTGTATTAGAAAATCTCTCATTCTATGCACTTCCATGGATACATAAAAAGATTGCTTTGGGCATATAACAGTTGACATTACATAATTCTTTTTCTCTCCCCCATCCTTTTTGTTTACCTTGGATCTTTGCTCTCTAAAGCTTGGATCAATTTGGCGATCCTTTGCAAAGTAAATCTGCTTAGGAAATATGTCAACTTTATTGTCTAATAAAAGAGACTCTTTTTCATGCATAATATCATGCTGAAGCCAATCATAATGCACTTGATTCTCGATTTTTTCCATTTTTGTGCATTCAGTAGTTGAATGGCCTAAAGTGTGATAGTGTATGCAAGCATTATCAGAGATTTCAAAAACTATTTTTTGCAACCACTTGCTAAACTTAGATGTTATCTAAATTTGTGTTGGTAGATCCTTCAATGTGTTATCCAGAACACACACCCTTATTGGTATTGAAAGATTTTTAAAGAAAAGGTAATCATGTTTGAGAAAAAATCCTACATGATTAGCTATGATTTCTATCAAATTCAACTCCCTATACTCTAGAGGTAATGAATGCATCTAAACCTAGGAAGGAACAAATCTAGCAACATAATCTTCAGATTTGAAATTAGGAGTCCAAGGTTGCATGCACATACCAAAACCTTAGAAAGTGTAAGATTTTACCTTATATACAACATTTTTTAATTTTTTGTTACCAAAAAGAACAACGAAAAATACCCTTACCTTGATCTAGATAAAAAACTTTTACAGCTCCTTCCTATTCATCAAATATTAAGTCTCTTAACTTTTCTAGATCAAGGGTAAGATTCCAAAACTTACAAATTAGGGCTTTTTCTCTAAGATCTATGATTGGTGATTGTAGCAGGTGTTTTGAAAATGTGATCTTTATTGTCCCTTTTTTCTCTACTTCCAAATCCTTCTCGAGTACTTGAGGTACCTTAGCCCTTGATTTAGGCACTTTGTTTTGGTTTGCAGATTTATTCTTCTACAATTCTTTATGCCTCCATTCTTTCTTTTATGGGTTTTTCTTTTGTAGGTTTTTTTGCTTTGCCTCTTTCTTTTTATTGCCCTTGAAAGGCTTTTTTCCATTTCTCTTGCCTTGAGTGTTCGTGTTTTTTCTTGCCTATGCAAACCCTTGCCTTTGAAAACCATATTCCTTATTTTCTGACTGCTTTTCAAACTTTAGTGATCCCTCACCCTTCTCCACTTTTCATTTTGAAAAAAATTATGAATTGATCCATCTTGCTTTTGCAAATAAGGGTGGGAATAAAACCCCTTGTTCTGAGTGACATACCTCTGACCAGATGTTTCATTAGGCTGGGACAATTTTGTATGTGAGCTACTTGGATTGAAGGGGCCCCCTTTAGATCTAAAATCTCTCACTATCAAACAAAGGAGCCTTACTTGCATGGGTCTATCTTGAATATTTGATTGATCTAAGGTCTCTTTCGCTGTCTTTGTATAGCCAATCCAAGAAGCTTGAATCATTTTAACAATGATTTTTGAGCTATTCATGCTCCCCTTTCCTTATTGTGACTGTTGTCTTCACAAATATCAAAAATCATCTGTTTCCCTTTGTTTAGACGCCTATGGATTCAAAATGGTATCTAATTAGGTCTTGCAAATTTATGCCTAATCTGATATGATTCTTGCTTTGTGTGTTGCGTGACTAGCTTGACAGTGGGTCCACGATGCTGATGTGGCCTCCTGCCATAATCTTGGTGGTGGCGAGAACCAGAAGGCCTACCATTTTATGAAAAATGATCATTGGTATGCCATGTTTTTCTTGACTGTTGGTCTTCCATCGTGTTCTTTGTTTTTTAAATGAATTTAAATTTATTATATAATAAAATACATAACATTATTCTAGTAAAATAAAGCCAATATCATTTTATTTAACCCCCATTATTGAAAATAAATGTTTATAATGCTATGATATATTCCAGTGCTAGTACTATTTTCATGCCTAAGAAAATTGTAGATGTATCTCACATATGAACCTATAGAAAAAAGAATCATATAGTTAGATGGGAAAATGATACAAACAACGAGTATAAAAAAATATCTTCTCCTTACTTTATATTCTTATTCAAATATAATAGTCCCACAAGATTTAGTGGCATTCGATATTCCACCAAAATGTATTTTATGCTTATTTAGAGAGTTTACCACAAAAGTAGGTGGCTACCTCTCTTTGGATTGAGAACCTCTTATTCTAAGGATTAGGTGTGGGTTCAAGTTAAAAGTCTCAACTAAGCCTATCTTAAAGGAGAATATTACAATGAGATGATTATGTACTTTGAACCAAATCATACAATGATTACAAGGGAAAAGAAAGCCAAATATGAACTTATAAAACATGAAGTAAATTATATCCGATCTTTAGATTAAGTAGATACTTATAGTGGGATGCACATGAAAATTTTGATTCCATGACCCCTAGAAATTATATCCTTTATGATGAAGATCAAGAAATTCTCATGATAAGTATGCCATCTAAATCTACTTCAAATATTAAAGTGGACAAATCTAAATTATGAAAATTATATTTTGATAGAGTTGGGTACAATAATAGTGCAAGAGTGAGAACATGCTTAGTTTCAACAAAAGCGAAAAAAGATAATTCAAGCCCATAGATTCTAACTTAGTTGTACAAGCAATGAAATGGAATATGAATCATTAATCCACAAACCTCTTGGAAAAAATGAAAGTTAAGTAATTGCAATTGTTCATATATTTCAAACTAGTTATTAACTAAATAAAGCAATCATTACAACAAAGAACAATACCTACAAGGTCATATCATCAAGAAGTTTGGGCTCTCTTAGATCTTTTTGAAGCTTTGAATTTATAAGTGATTCCAAGGTCATAAAAATGTAAGCAAGATAAATGGCTATGTAATACCCCTCATGTTGTTGTTGGACTTGTTATTTTTCTTTGGTTTTTGCTTGATACTTTGAGACTTTGATAGTTACTATTATTGTTTGGATTGGTGGATTGGGTAGTTTAGACTGCTACTTTATTTGATGATATGGATATTATGATATGACATTATGGTTACATTATGGTTTGGTGATGTTTAATTTGATTTTAGTAGTATATTGTGATGCAGTGGATTAATAATTATTTTATGATGATATGATGTGATTGGTTTAGTTTAGCAATGTTACTTTATATTTAATGATGTAATTGTTAGTATAATTTTGGTGAGAGGATAATGTAGCACCACTCGTTTACGAGTGCCCTACTATGCTGCAATTCCTTCTCATGATATGATGTTTTTGATTATATATATACATGTTGTACACAACCTTGTTTGTATGCAAGAATTGCAGGAACAAAGTCTCGATTCCACCTACTTTGGCAGGACAAGGCAAGCATCAATTTAACCCAATGAGCATGAAGTTGAAACAGAGATGACAAGGAAGTCACCACGTCCCAAGTTTGTCAACCCATCTTTTGTTTAGTGGTATTGTGCGTCTTTGACCTTTGTCATTTTTGCATTTTACTATAGTGGTTTTGTGTGAGTGTATTATTGATATTTATTTTACATTGGTGTGTAGTATGATGTCATTTAAATAATTAAATGATTTTAATAACGGTAATAATAGCATTGGAATAGTTATATTAAAATATGAAAAGTTTTAAATTATAAGCCATGTAATTTATTAAAGATAAATAAATGGAAAGGTGTAAATTAAATTATTTGAAATTGGTATTTTGATAAATTAATAAAAATAGCATGTTGAGGATAATTAATGAAATAAATTAATTGAATAAATTAAATTGTGTGAATTGCAAGTAGAACATGCAAAATCAAAATTAAAACAAAAAGTGTTGTTAAATAGGAAAAAAATCAAGAAAATAAAAAAAGAAGAAGAAAAGGACCAATGAATGTTGAGTTTTGACTGTAAAGCTAGGAATGAAATTAGAAAACTTTTTTTAATTTTGATTTATGGATCTTTTGAAAAAGAAAAAGATATATTTTTATTTAATAGCAAAATTGTGAGATTTTCATTGACGGGAAGATTGACAGAAGCTTGAGAGAAAATATTGAGTTATGGAATTTGGATCCTTCTTGTGTTCTCTGTAGAATTTATTTATTTTTCATTGTTCTGGAAGAGAGGTTTTCCTGGATTAAATTCTAGATTAGAGAATTTATCAAGAAAATCTAGTGGAGAAGTTCTGAAGGAAGAAAGGGGAGCTCTTTGAAAAGGTTGTTGGAATTCAAGAAAGGCTTTGTAACGCCCTGCCACGCAAACCCTAAAGGAACAAATATAAATGCAACAATTTTTTTTTAAAGAACATAATAAATGTACTTAAGTATTCCAACATAACAATGTTCTAAGTTGCACAACTAAATCCCTTGGTGTACACAAGGTGACATTACTAAACTAACCCATAACAAAGATAATAGATTAAATAAATAAATAAATAATTACATAAATCCATTCGTTCACAACATCATTAAAACATCCATAACGATAACCACATAATAAGAGTATACCATATTAAACCATATATGCAAAACACAAATGAATTAATCATGAAGATATTCAATATATATATTTCCACAGATACAACACAACATAATCAATAATTACAAATGATAGTTCACAAATGATTACATGGCCTGAATATACATTACATCAGTCCGATAATACATCATAATGAACACATATACAAGTTACATCAAGGTCTTCCCAGCACACGTGGGAGAGGTACATCAATAAATGAAATACATCAGTAGTACAAATACACATTTGGAGAATATGAATCCTGGATCAACAACATCTACCAAAATCCTACAATGAAAGATACAACTGCATCCAAAGGGAACCCAATGGGGTGTGAAGCACATTCCACCCAACCACCCCTGTGCTGGGAGTAAACAAGGAAGGATCCCTGACCAAGCACATCTAACAGTAACACAAGACTAACTCTATACAAGATAACATAATATCAAAAGACCACACATAAACTATTTAACAATGATAAATCACCAAAATTCATAACAATAGACCACTTCCAGAGGAATTCAATAAAACATCATGAATGGAATGCTAGAGGAGAGGGTCATCACATGGCTTTACATGGATTATCTAGACAACCTATCACAAGGTGCTGCCTCCATCTATACATGGATTATCCAGACAACCTAGTTCGAGGTGCCCCCTCCATCTATGGTTCTCCTAACAACCTATCTCAAGGTGATGCTCCATAGGGTTACTCATGCGGAATCATTAACCTCTCGTGAAGACAAGGCAACGATCTTGCTAACCACGACCTTCTCAGTCCCCTTTAGTCTGTGATAGCACTAACAGGAAGACGAGACATCATAATTATCTTATTAATGTTTAACCACCCACCCATAATTAATTACTTAGGTTATCACTAATTACTCTAACTCTATGTGGGTTACCCTAAAAGCCCCTTTGTGCGTCGACCCCCACTTAGAGCCACTCTCTCTAGACCCTCAACACAAAATATCCAACACAAAAGGATTGTACCAACAAGGTCACAAACCAACTAATGGAACATTTGTGAGGAATAACCATCTTTCCAAAATCATCTGAATTACATTCACAAAATGGTACAATCCCAGTGCAAACTAAAATAATAACCACAATCAAAGCATAGGCCAAGTATCAAATTGCAAAATCAAATAAAACATCAGTATCCCCACCTCTGGAAGTTACTAATCAACAACTTAAATTCCTATAACATAATAAACTAACACTAGGGTTTTCCCGAAAGACATAGACCCAATAAGAGAAAACCATAATAGACTCAATGAATAGTCTCAAGAGTAAGCAATTTACACAAAACAACGCTACACAATTCATTTCAAAACATAATAAATTTTTCCAATGAAACAAATCAATTACTCGAGAACATTCAATTAATTAACACATAGATTATCTCTAATTTTCACAATTACACTAGCATATTACCAATTTATACAATTTTCCCAACATTGCTACATATGAAATTATATAATTTATCCATGTCCTCAATATATACAATCATCACCATACAAATATATATATATATATATATATATATATAAATATATAAATATATATATATATATATATATATCTATATATATATAAATATATATATATATACACATATATACACTTTTCATGTGTATATACATATATACATATATATAAGTATATATACAAAATATATATATGAAAACAAAACATACTGTAAAAATTTCCATCAACTGTGTATATATATATACTTATAAATTAAAATGAAATAATAAAAAAGCAATCACGTTTTTAAAAAAAATGTATTAAATATCAAAGGTCAAAAGACCATGCGTTGGGTACTGCGCACCTCCCAAAGGGAGGCCATAGTCCCCACAACTGTGTACAATAGTCTAGATTGTTGTGTGCAGTCCCTGGTGACTGCGTGCAGTACCATGGTGGGTGGTACGGCTTCGGCCGTCCACTCACCCCAACCAATGAATTTTATTTTATTTTTTATTTTTATTTTTATTTTTTTATATATTTTTTTAATTTCGTTTCCAAATAAATTAATAAAAAAATACAAAATTCGAAAGCATTTTTTTTTTTTGTAAGTATATTTCATTCATCTCACAGAAATGAAAAACAACCCAACACACCATTTTGTTTTATTTTATTTATTTTTTAAATAACCAGAACAAAATATAAAATATAAATAGATTTATCAAGAACTCAAACAAGTATATTAACAAATTGGTTTTCTTAACAGATCCAATATAAATTTGGGCATGCAAATTCAACCCAGTAATAAAATGACTTTCTTTTCAAACAGTAATTTTCTCAACTCAATTTTATTGAAGAATTTCAAAAATTTTAACTATAGTTTTCAACAGTGGAAGGGTATGTGCAGGATCATCGTGCAAAAAACAGGCCCTTAAGTGGCAAAAAATTCAGAAAAATCAGTGTTAGGCAACTTGACGTAAATATTTGAATAAGTTATCTATATTATTTCAAAAATATGTAAGAATAGAATTTGTAGAAAATTGAATGTAGTTTCTAAAATACTAGGTTTATTTAAAAATAAATAAAATCTATTTGGTAAAATTTGAAATTTCAATGCAGATGGTACTTAAATTTCAGGGAAAAAATAAGAAGTAGGTGTTGTCGACCACCCTAACCATAATAAAATGATAATATTTTTGTAATATTTTATATATAAGTAGAGGACTCATGTCCGGATGTGATGCATATTTTTTTTTTTTCCAAGTAAAGAATTAATTATGAATTTTTATTACAACTTTTAGAAAATATAAAACTCTTATGTTTGACCACCTTAACTTGGTCAAAACTTCATGAAATTTAATTTTTCTTTTTAATCCTATATTATGTGAAGCATAGAATGTGATGCATGTTTCAGATTCAAAAAATATGATACCGTTTGAAAGTTATAGATATTTTTCAATCAGCCTATCGATCAGGACTTTAGTCGTAATTCTAATAGAAAATGAATAATAATTATTTATTAAATTCAAATTAAATCATAATTTATATTTTTGGAAATCTGAGAATCTCCTCTAAAAACCCTTTTCATTTCATTAATTTTGGGTGAAAAAAATGTCATCAGCCACATACCCCCATAATAGTGCCACTTTTTGGCGCACCATGATCCTGCACATACCTGGAATTCAAAGGTTTAACAATCATATCCTCAATAACAGAAAGCCTCTTTCAAAACATAGAGAATTAATTTTCAAACATGGCAACAAGATTTTGTTCACAGAATCAAAAAGAAGAAAACAATAAGTTTTAGGGAACCTGGAGTCCTTCATTCGATGTAGAATCCAAACACAATAGCTTTTTTCCTCTTTGCTAGTAGAATCCCTTCTGCCATTTCTTCTTAGTTTTCCTTCCTTTAGCTCTCTTCTGAATCAATCTTTTTTTTTTAATCTTTTCTTACAGAACAACTTTCACCCAGAAGCACAAAACAAAAACCTATCTTTTCTTTTCTTTTTCAGACAAAAACCAGAAAAACCTTCTATGTGTAAAAACCCTTTCACAATAAAAATAAATAATAATCAATAAATCTCTTCATCTTTTTCCTCAAAAATCCTCTCCATTCATTAGTTCTTTTCTTGCTTTTTAAAAGCACACACTTATCTACACTTTTAATTAAAAATTAATTATTTTCTCAAGATATTATCCACACAAGATTTTCTAATTTAATATCAGGAAAAAGATAATATATAATTATCGCCATCAATATTTATTTAAATTAATTACTTACATTGGTAATTAATTTAAACAACTTCTTAATTTACAATATATTTAAAATTCAACATTTTACTAACTTACAATAAATCAAGTAGCAAAACAACATTAATTAATCTTATAAAATAAAGATTAATTAAATAACCACTAACTATAAATAAAATAATTAATCAACAATCAAACTACATAAAGACAAGGACAAAACCTCAACCATGACACCACAAAACTCTCAACGGGATGACAGACTTGGGACGGGGACACTTCCTTATCAACTCCCTTTTTCAACATTGTACCCGTTGGGTTAATTTAATGCTTGCCCTGTCCTGTCAAAACAGGTGGAATCAAGACTTTATTCCTGCAATTCCTGCATACCAATAAATGTCAAGTAACACATATATATATAATCAAAACATCATATCGTGAGAAGGAATTGCAGCATACCAGGGCACTCATAAATGAGTGGTGCTACATTGTCCCCTCACCAAAACTATACTAACAATTATAACATTAAATATAAAATAACATTGCGAAACTAAACTGATCACATCATATTATCATAGAAGAATTACTAATCTCTTGCATTACAATATACTACTGCATCAAATTAAACATTACCAAATCAAGTGTAACCATCATGCCATATCATAATATCCATGTCCTAAAATAAAGTAGCATAGTCATCAACCAGTCTAAACTATCCAATCCAACCAACAAACAGTAACTACCAAAGTCTCAAAGTATCAAGCAAAACCATAGAAGTATCAAGTCCAAACAACAACATGAGGGGTATTATAGGCTTCACCAATTCTTTAGCAAGTGTAGGACTTCAGGTTCCATTCTAGTTCTTTTAATTCCTCTGAATCAATAAAAATAAATATGTTTACTTTGTAAAAGAAAAGAAAACTTTTGGGGTCTGTAAAAATGTTCTGTATATTATTATGATTTTGACATGGAAAATTATTCTCCCTCTAAGATAAATGGTTTTATTTTGAATATATACTCATATATATATACATATATATATAATGAATATATTTAGTTTTGTTCTTCTGAATCATGTTTTGGAGTATATATATATACATATTTTCATATATATATATATATATATATATATATATATATATATATATATATATATATATATATATATATATATACACAACCGTATATACACATATACGAGCCATTTTTTTTTATAAATTTTATACTGACCAGTCGAATTAATGTTTTGATGGGAAGGGTCGGCCTTAGCTGTACCTTGTCCCAGTCCCCCTTATTGGCTCATACAATAGTCCTAAGGACTGCCACAACAATCCTAAGGATGGTTGAGTGCAACAGTCCTTTGGACTGCACGCGCACCCTGTACTTCTTTTGCTATGAAATATTTTTTTTTTTATGCAATTTTATTTATATTTATATATATAGATATAATTATATATATATAAAAAGTTATATGTATCTGATAAATAATCATGCCAAAATTTCTGTATTGACGGAAACCAATTAAATAGAGCAGAAAATTAAATACATATATATATATATATATTCATATATAAAATATTAATGTTAAGATATATTGATTTCGGTATGACTGTATTGAGGAAAATGGAGATTATAAATGGAATTATACCAGTTGTCTATTTTGGAGTTGCAAAAACAATGTGTAAGATTATTACATTGATTTGAGTTTGAAATCCTATGAACTTGTTGAGTTTTCATTACCATTATATTATTGTTTTTGGCTTTATGATGTGGGAACCCAGTTGATTTTATGAACTCGTTTATGGATGTTGTGAACCTTAGGCTTCTAGAGGCATGATTTTATTGTTGGATGTTTATCCTCGTTTTATGTGCTCTTGAAGTAGCAAGATAGTGGTATCATTATTTTGAAAGGGTTGTACGAGATTTTGTTGACTCTGATTATGTGTTTTAGTGAGATGGGTAATGCCTCGTATGACATTTGTTGAGATTTAATGTTTTGTTCTTTATGGTACAACCCTTGATTTTGATTATGTTTTGGGGTCTCCGGGGGGAGTGGCTCTTCGTGGGGGCCAATGCCTCAAATAGGAGGAAGGGCTCAAGATAACCCACATAAGAGTTATCTTAAAAAGTGAAAACCTAATAATAGAATTTAGGGGGATGGGTAGTAATAAAACAATAAGATAATCTTGGATACCTCATCTATTCATTAGGGCTATCACAAACTAATGGTAGACTGAGAAGGCCGTGGTTGGAAAAGTCATTACCTCGTCTTTAGGAGAGGTTAACAGCTCCACATGAGTCACCCTATGGGGCCGATGCATCAAGTAGGAGGAAGGGCCAAAATAACCATAGATGCGGGCCAACGCCTCATGTTGGAGGAAGGGCCAGGATAACCCATGTAGGCTATGTGATGACACTCTCCACTAGTTTCCCTTGTGTTTTTCTTTCTTGGTTGCCTCTGGAAGTGTGTTATGATTGTTGTTTTGGATTTACTTGGCAAGTGATTATGGTTGTTGCCTTTGATTATCTAAGATGAGTTTTATGGCTTTATGTTTATTATGCTTGATTCTTGGTTGTTGTTGTTTATGTCCTGTGTAATCCTTTGATTTTTCTATTGGAGTTATTGTAGTATGTTTTTCTTATTGGAGTTAGTCTTATGGAATTCATGGTCATGGTTACTTCCTTGTCAGCTCTGAGCATGGGGGGTGGGTTTTTCTAAAACCCACATGGTCGGGTGGAATGTGCTCTGCACCCGTTGGGTTCCCCATCAACGTTCCTTCTTCACAATATTCTTCAGATGGAGCTTGTACCTGTTACTCATCTTGTATTTCAGACATTATTTATATTATGTAATTATCCCACATGTATGGGAGGTTTTATTGTATTTCATTTATTGTGAACTTGTAATGTATTAAAAGATGATTTATTGTAAATGCACCCTTGTATCCATTCATGATTTATGAGATTTATTATGGTTATATCATGTGATGTATTTATAATTATACTTATGGATACATGGATGTTACCTTTGTAAATGGATATTGTAATGCTTATTATGGATGTAAGATTAGTTATGTTATTTAGCCTTATGTGTATCTTTCGTTATGAGTTGTTTATGCGATGTGACCTCGCGTGCCCCAAATGACTTGATGTTATGATATTATCATATAATGTGATTATGGTTAATGATTCATTATTGGTATACTTTGTTTTATTTAAAACAAAAATGTGTGCATTGTTTTGTCCTTTGGGGTTTGCATGATGGGCGTTACAGGCTACAATAGGATCATAATTTGACAAGTGGCTAATGATCACTTGACAAATGAAATTCATGTCAAAGTAATCATAAGGTTGTCGATCCCTAACGATTGAGGTTAGTGGTCTTTGAATGTGACACATGATAAAATATTATTTCTACAACATTTAGAGGAGCTTGCAAGGTAGTTACTACCTAAAATAGAGGAAGCATATGTAGATCAAATTATTTAGTTGAAGACTAATAACCTCCCTAGAGGACTCATTACCTTAGAGAATCTCCTCACTACTAATGATATTAAGAAAGATGTATTTAATTTTATTTATGAACGTAAATGAAAATGAAATATAAATGGATTAATGTGTAATGTAATGGTACATGGTAAATGAAGTTAACACAATGTAAAGTGGACTAAAATGTGATAAGATAGAATATGCTAAATGAACCTAATGACATAATTATAATGCCACTAAAATGATTAATGCAATCTAAAATGAGAAGATGTTTAAAATAAAAAAATTTAAACAACTTTATGCAAATGAAATGATTATGTAATGATGAAAATATGCTTAGAATAACCAATCTTAAACAACTTAATACAAATGAAATGATTATGTAATGGTGAAAAAATGATTAGAATAACAAATCTTAGACAACTTAGTGCAAATGAAACGATTATGGAATGATGAAAAGATGCTTAGAATAACAAATCCTAAACAACTTAATGTAAATAAAATGATTATGAAATGATGAAAAGATGCTTAGAATAACAAATCCTAAACAACTTAATGCAAATAAAATGATTATGAAATGATAGAAAAATGCTTAGAATAACAACTTAATACAAATGAAATGATGGAAAGATGCTTAGAATAACAAATCCCAAATAATTTATTACAAATGAAATGATGAAAAAATGCTTAGAATAACAAATCTTAAACAACCTATTGTAAAATGATTATGAAATGATGACAAGATGCATAGAATAACAAATCCTAAACAACTTATTACAAATGAAATGATTACGTAATGGTGAAAAGATGGATAGATGATAGGTGTAACCTTAGTGTAATAGCCAAAATTGAACCAACTTGATTGGGAAGGTGATGGGGGGACACACTTGCACATTCAAAACCCAATGATTAGGAATGTGATAATAGGAATGGGGATGAAATATTAGGGAATGTGAATAGTAGATGGTAGGATGGGGGATTGAGCAATTTGATGTTATAAATTATGTTGCCATGTAGTGAGAACTTAATTTTATATAACATGAAATAATATGCACCAAGGTATTAAGAACTATGGTGACTTCATATCGCATGCATAAGATTGACACAGCAAATAAGAAAGGTTAGTCCAACATCTCACAAATTCAAAAGAGTTTGGTGGGGTCAATATTAGAAATCCACAAAGGATGCCCCAACTTAACACAAGTTCACGATGAATCGTGGTGGATTTGACATAACATTAATGATTGCAAATTGATTTTTCAATATGCCATAACATGCTAGTATAATTGACACAATCTAATAATCCTGATGGAATTCTCCTACTCTACCCAAGATTTGAATTTTACTATTTTGGGCACCTCCCACTCTGCCAAAAAATTAAACGGTTCTCTACAGGATATCTCCCGTCCAATGGTGCATTCACCCATCTGCAACTCGATCGTGGATCTTTTTTCTCACTCTTCAACATCGACAGATATGGCTGGGGATTCTGTGGGGACCTCCATCTGATGTGCCTCTAGTTGGTGAGGTTGAGTTTAACGCTGGCTGTGGGGTGACTGTGGAAAATGTTGCTACATCCTACCCTAATACGGATGCGGCTATGGGGGAAATTCTCTCTACTGGTGAGGTGGGTGTCCGTGTTCAACCTTCTTTTGTTGATGCTATGAAGTTCAAGAGGCTTAGGGAGGGCTCTGTGAATCCTTTATGGTGTGCGAATAGTGCTCCTGTTGTCTCTCTTAGTAAGGAAGTTGCTGAAAATATTGCTTTTTACTCTAAAAATTCTCTTATTTGTAGATTTTTTTGGTTGTGGCCTTCCCTCCTTGATTTGCATCTTTGGATCACCAACCATTGGTCTCCTCTAGTTGATGGTTCGATGGAGATTTACCCTTCTGCAAGGGGTTTTTTGTTGTGGGTTTCAGCTCTGTTGAAGATAGACAGGCTATTCTTGACTATGGCTTATGGGTTTGGGATTCTCACCCCATCTCCATTAGACCTTGGGTTTATTCTTTTAATCCTTTGAATGAACCCTTAAATGTTATGCCTATTTGGGTAAGATTGTCTTATCTTCCCTTATAGTTCTAGTGCTCCTTTGCCTATGAGGGAATTGATAATGCCATATGCCGATTCTTGAAAGTGGATAAGGCCTCCAAGAATTTTACCCATACCTCTTTTTCTAGGATAATGGTGGAGGTTGATCTTTCTAGGGCTCTTCCTGGTGAGGTGGTTTTGTAGGTTAATGACTGGTCATGGTCTCAGATGGTGAATTACGAGGGTTTTACATTTCCTTGTAGACATTGTTTTGTTGTTGGTCACATGGCTCGTGACTGTTCTCGTGGCTTCCGCATTGTTTCCTCTTCTACTTGGTGGAAGAATTCACTCTGTGAGCACTTAATAGTACACCCTGCTACTGATTTTGCTTCTTTTGATGAAGACTCAAGGCCTCCTCCTTCTCTGAGAAAAGATAATATCAATTATGCTTCCATTGCCCCTGCAAACCATCCTTTGCATGTTCTTTTTGCATCACTTGAATCTGTGTCACATGAATTAGTTATGGTGGATGTTGCTCCTCTTGTGGATACTATGGGGTATTCTCTGGTTATGACTATTCCTAATGCTGTTAGTAATGGCTCTCCTGATGCCCCTGTTTTGGAAAGTGATGTTGTTTTAGATGCTTCACTCGAAGTATCAACTATTCCTCTTGTCTGCTACTCTGGAGGGGAGTCCTCTCCCTCTGATAAAAATTTCTCAATTTCAGTTTTTGATTCTCCTTTGACAATGGTGCATAGAAAGAAGAAGCATTCTTCTAAGAAGGTTTCAATTTCATTTAACTCACCCTATGAAGCTTTTCTTGGTTCAAGCACTGCTCCTTGATCAGTTTCTTGTAGTTTGTTGTTTTTTACTGGTCCTATGTTGGGCCAGTAGTTTTTTGTATGGGTCAGGGCCCTTCCCTACTTATCTAATTAAAAATATGCTAGTATAATTTAACATAAATAAATATTGAACAAATATGTCATAATTTAACATGTGTTTAAATGAAATGATAAATATATATTTGATATGATTGTCATCATGCTTATTTTATATTAATTATTACTAATCATAATATTTTAATAGAGAAATAGTCACATGTTATTATAAGACAATCATATATCTATCTATGACTACCATCATGGAACGTAAGATTGTAAGAAAGAAAGCTATAACATATTATTTATGTCAACCATTATAAAGTGAATATACATTCACATTTAAATATTTAAAGTTAAAAAACATGCACATAAGGAAAAAATTGTATTGTATATTGATTTATATATATTAAAGTGTTGAATAATTCTCTACACATTATACAAAATTGGCATTTATTCCAACCCAAAATACAAAATGTTAGATATGTGATCTCAAGATTTATATACAATGTGCATGTTGAATAGATACACATTAAATCCTAATAGTCCAAATTATCCTATATCTCAGATGAATCATAAACTTGTGGATCATCAAAATCTAACCTTCTCACGTTATTTAATGGATGCAAAGTTGACTGCATATTAACAAGTCAAACCATAAAGTTGATTAATTAGTTCAATAGTAAATAAATTAGGCCACCAAATAAAAAATTATCTACTATAATTCAGAAATTTTAAATTACCATATTGTTACCATCTCTAATTTGTATTACATTCATTATTGTTGGTGTTAAGTTCGATAGAATAAGGTAACATATATTGTTGAGTGTTTTATTGATCATCTAAAGTCACAATAACATGGATATTTAACACATCAATTTAAACAAAATTAAATTTCAAATTAAATACATAAAATTGATTGAAGTCAGTTCTACAATTTTTATAACATATCCACTTTTCATTATTGTTGTTTAATTAAGATCAATAAAAAAAGGTAACATATATTCTCTACTATTTTGTTGAAGCACTGAAGCTGCAATGACATGCACATTTAAAACATCAACATAGATAAAGTTTTTAAGTGTAAAATTACATTATATAGTTAATATAAACAATATTAAATTTCTTAATTACTTGGAATGGGGATAACATTGAGCATTGATAGTTCATCTTCATAAATTGTATCTTGTTTGTTTGATTAAGTATAAAAATGTGGTTAGAGATATGAATTGACTATTTGTCTCCAAAATTAATAAACACATTTAATAGTTAAAAATTCACTATCTATAAATTGTATTTCATCAGTTATTATTATTAGGTTTGAATCAAAAGAAAAAGGTAATCATCGTCGTTAAATAATTTCTTGATTATCCAAACCTACATAACATATATTTAACATATGAAATAAAAACAAGTATTGTTATGTAAATTACTAAAATGCTTTTGAAAAAATGTATTCATTGTGTTTTGTATAATAATAACTCTTTCTTTTTTGTGTTGAAAGGCCTAAGCAATTAATGACCTTTGTTTTTGCTTTCTACATCTTATAGAGGAGAATTGAAAATTTTCATACTTAATTGTGTTGGCATATGGCTTTTGGTGTTGTCATTGATGGCAACCTAAGTCATTGATCCGGTGCACATGTTAGTATTTGTCCATACCGGAAGATAGAGTGAAGAACATGGTAGCTAACTGAAGTTGAGTTTGTTGATCCATATGCATTACTAGTTTATCAGTTTTGGTCATGGATCTCAGGGAAGGTCATTGGATATCTAGAATGTCTTATCCTCAAGTTTTGTGCTATCGCATCAAGTGGTGTACGAGTTAGGAGATCCAGTAGTTCAATTTTCTAATCATCAGTATATGAAGGCCGATTGAGTGACTGTGACGTGTTGCGAATATTTAAGGCAAAATTGATTGACGTATTTTCAGGCTTGTGGATTTTATTTCAGGTTCTAGCTATGCTATGGCTGACTTTGGATGGTACACATTGAAAATCATTTATGATTTGAGCCGAGAGTTGGAAAATATTTTCTATTCTATTGTAGCTAACATGATGCGATTAAATTCTTGGTAGTGGATATATATATGAGATCATTTAATTCATTTTGATATGGATATGTGGTGTTCGATATGTGTGGGTGTGTATTGCGAATATCAAAAGAGTAGTTAAGTGATTTTCATTTGTGCAGAAGGGGATTTTGTGAAGTAAATTAAGGCAGAGCAGAGTGAAGTGTAGTATCAGACAGAAGTCTAGAATCTGATCTATGAGCCTAACTGAAACTGTAACTAGGCATTTGTAAATGCTACTTTCTTAGTTCAACCTTTTCATGTAGTCCAAATATTTTGTAAGGTAGTGAGCCTTCCTAATTTTGAGTAGTGAGCTCTAGGAAGTGTGCCTGAATGCAAGTGCATTCTCATTTTGTAAAACACTATATTTGAGTACTCAAATTATGGATTGACCTCCATCGTGGTTTTTCCCCTAACAGGGTTTCCACGTAAAAATACTTGTGTTATGGTGTTGTGGATGATTGCTTTATATGTTTGCATCTCTCTCTTGGTTAAAAGTTATAAATGGTTTAAATAATAGATTGATAATGTTTATTATTGTTGAACATTGATTCACCCCCCCTCTCAGTGTTCCCTAATTCCAACAATTGGTATCACAGCTAAGTTCTTCAGAAGAAGTTTAACAACTTGAGGTGGATCTTGGCATGTAATGGACTCTGGAAGTCTTCAATAGTAGCTTGTGGTGGCACTTGATGATCTTGATTAGTCCAAAGTAGAAGTCTGAGAATTGAAGGAAAATATCAAGGATGTTGAGAAATTCATTTAGAAGTTGGAGGATCAAGTTATTAAATCCAAGGAAAGGAGAAATGATCTTTGTGATCAAATAAAACAAAAAGCGATCAAAATTATTGAAGAGAGCAAAAACATGGATGGCAATCACCTGAATCAAACCTTGAAGGAAATAATTGAAGAATGTGAAAAACTTGTCAGAGACAATGCTACCCTAAAACATGAGATGGAATCTATGATGATGAGGTTGAATAAGGAGATTGAAGATAAAAAGAAGAAAGAGGAGAATTTTACTCAATCATTAAAAGAGAGATTTGATGAATGGAACATAATAAATGGAGAATTCATTTAGTTGGAGATTGAACTTCAACAATCCAGAGACAATGAACAAGAGCTTGAAAGACAAGTTGTTATTCTCAGGGATGAACTTGCTACTGCAAATGAATACAAGGAGAAGTTCAAGATTAGCTTAGTTAAAATTGATGAGCTGACTCAAGGAAAGAATGGAAGTGACAAGCGAGGCCTTGGATATGACGAAGGAGAAAGTTCCAGATCTGGAGAAAGGAATTTCAGGCAAGGAAATCAAATGAACAAAGCAAAAAGGCATTCGGTAAGACAACCTAATGCTCAAAAGTTTAATGGATATTGTTTTGCTTGCAATAAATTTGGTCATATGGCCATTCAGTGTAGAAGTAAAATGAAATCAAGAGATTCATCATTTTTCGGTCAGTGCTTCAATTGCAATAAGTGTGGTCATAAATCAACTGAATGCATAAATTTGTCAGACAACTCTGTCAATAGAAAGAATGTTAAATGTTATACTTGTGGAAGATTTGGGAATATTTCTAACCAGTGAAAATCAAGAAGAAATCAATGGAATGATTGGTCTAGACAAGGAAATGTTGTGTGTTACAACTGCAACAAATATGGTCACATTGCTAGATTATGCAAAAAAAAAAAAATGGATAGAAGAGGTCTAGTATACAAAGGTAGAAATATGTAGAAAGATGAAAAAGAAAAAGGGATAGTGACTATGGATGAAATAAGAAATTAGATGAAGGAGACATGGGTGAAGAAGAGTTCTTCTTTTGCAGGAAATAAGTCAGCACCAGAACTTGCTTTCTAGTTATTCCTCTAGGAATTAGTTTTAGGCCTTTGGCCTAAGGGGGGCTGTCAAGAAAATCTTTTAAAACCCCTACCGGTAATTGACACTGGGATGTGGATGAGTGCAGTGGTTGCACTGATGATCTATAGATGCTATGGAATCATTTAGAAAGGACATGATGCTAGGTAGAAGGTTCACAAAAAAGTTATCTTTCACATACTAAGAAAATAGGGTATCCAGATAAGTTAGGGAAAAAGCATTTATTACAATTTTTTTTAGGTGTGTGAAATATAAAATCCAACTTGAAACCCTCATTTGCCACTTTGTATCGAAGAAAAGAAGGAGAGCACTCTACACCATAACTTTGAAAGTGTGAAGTCAATTCGACATCGAAACCCTAATCCATTAGGTACTTCTATTGTATTGAAGAATTTCCATTTAATTTGTTGTGCGGTTGAAGAACTTCTCTGGTAGAATCAAGTCATGAGTATGAAAGGAATGATGAACATGGATGAGTATAGCAGTGAGAACATTAAAGCTATAAGAAACATGTCACCCAATGAATTGAAATGGTTGAATGAAGCAAAGCACAAAAGCTTGGATATTTGGAGTGAATTCCCTTATTTCAGAAATGCAGAAGTTGTTGAGTTTATTCTGGATAGATTGAATGATGATATTCTAACTCTAGATAAACCCTACCATATCTCGAAAGAAGTGATTACAACTATAACTGGGTTATGCAATGTTGGGGATGTTCCGAGGAAGAAATCAATTCAAAATAAGGAAGTCAAAAACGTAACCAAAGTAACTGGAGATCAAAGGGCATTGATAATCTCCATAATTAAAAACTCAGTCACAAGGTACATTGTGCATGGAATATCTTACAAAATATTTTTCAGAAACAAAGAAGGTGCAACTTCGACAGGTGTTGTTTACATTTCACACAAGATGATAATGGAAGGTAAGGACTTTGACCTTTGTAGGTTACTAAAAGATCAATAGATGGAGAATGTGCAATTGTCAAATATGATAGGTTATCCTTTCAGGTTTGGTACTTTGGTTATATGTCTTGTGATGTATTTTCTGAATTACTTGCCCCTGATCAACAATGTAATATGGGAATAAACTGAACCAGTTTGCAAGCAGATTTACATATATTCTAACAATTTGGAAAACTATGATCAATAATATGAAAGTTTCTTTAAGGATTTGCTAAGGAAGTTTGGTTCAATTGGTATTTATGTTTTGGTAAGAGCACTTAATGTTGGTTCCTCCTCTGTTGAGGTGGAAAGAAAGAAGAAAAGAGAAAAAGAAATTACTGTTGGTACTCCACCAACATGCAAGACTCCAAAAGTTGAAGGGAAAGGAAAATAACAAGTGATTATGGATATACTAGATGAGGAATCTGATAAGGAAACTGAGGCCACTCAAGGAAAAGGACTACAAACTGCTGAACCAAAACAAGAAAAGGCAATGTATGCAGAAAGTGAAGAAGGTGAATTAACCAAAGAAGAGACAATGCAGCTTATTCATGAGGAAGATGGAATGTAGAAAATAACAAACATATGGTCTATTAGACCTTCCTATGAGCAGGACATGATCTTAAGTGTACTAAGTGCTCATCTTGTGCACAATCATATCAAATTGGAGAGTTTGTAGAATACATTGCTAGAAGAGATGATTGAATGCATCAAGGAAATCATGGACTGAGTCTCAAAACAAGGAAGAAGGAGAAATAATTCTTTACCTCAAGAAGTTGTACAAATTATCACTTACCAAGCTAAAAAGACATATGAATGAATTAAGGCAATGCACAAGTACAACAAACAACATTTACAACTATTGTCTTTGATGGCCTCATGCAATCAACAAGTACAAAGACAAACTGGAACAAATTGAAACATAGCTAAACAACATTGGACAAAATTTTAACACGTCTCAAGATGTTGATGATGCAATCAAGAAAATAATTTAGGAATTGCAGTTAGAGCATGCAAATGTTCAAAACACTAAGAACAAGATTGTTGACACTTTTTGGAAAGTGAAGGACATAACTGAATACAAGCTAGAACAATTGATTGAAATACTAAGGAAGGGAGAAGTATTGGAAGAAGGCATCACCATTTTGGAATCCCTTATCAAAATCATCAATCAGATATCTGAAAACAACAACATGATCACAATCACCAGGATTGTAGCAGAAGCCTAGAAGAAGTTTCTTCTGGAGATGAAGGAAAAGTACAAAATGATCTTCTAAAGTAGCGGCTGTATTTCATCAAATTTTTGAATCAGTTTTTGTTTAAGTTTTTGGCTACACTTCAGAGGGGAGAAAGTAAATTTTTTTCATTGATGTGAAAGGGGGAGAGAGAGTAGTGAAAAATGCCTTATGAAACTCAAGGGGAGTTTTGTTAGGAGTTTTTGTCAGCTAAGTATTTCTGGAGTTTTTGAAGGTTCTGACACTTAGTCATTTTTCACTAAGTGTTGCCATCAATGCCAAAGGGGGAGATTGTTGGCATATGGCTTCTGGTGTTGTCATTGATGGAAACCTAAGTCATCGATCTGATCCACATGTTAGTATTTGTCCATACCGGAAGACAAAGTGAAGAACAGGGTATCTGACTGAATTTGAGTTTGTCGATCCATATGCATTACTAGTTTATCAGTTTTGGTCATGGATCTCAAGGAAGGTTGTTGGATAGCTGGAATGTCTTATCCTCGAGTTTTGTGCTATTGCATCAAGTGGTGTACGAGTTAGGAGATCCACTCATTTGATTTTATGATCATCAGTATATGAAGGTTGACTAAGTGACTGTGATGTGTTGCAAATGTTTAAGGCGAAATTGATTGAGGTATTTTTGGGCTTGTGGATTTTGTTTTGGGTTCTAGCTATGTTGTGGCCGACTTTGGATGGTACACATTGAAAATAATTTATGATTTGATTTGGCAGTTGGAAAATATTTTCTATTCTATTGTAGTCGACATGAAGCGATTAAATTCTTGGTAGCAGATATATATATGAGATCGGTTAATTCATTTTGATATGGATATGTGGTGTTCAACAGAAGGTCTAGAATTTGATCTATGACCCTAACCAAAATTGTAACCAAGAATGTGTAGATGCTACTTTCTCAATTCAATCTTTTGATGTAATCCAAATCTTTTGTAAGGAAGTGAGCCTTCCTGATTTTGAGCAGTGAGCTCTAGGCAGTGTCCTTGAATGCAAGTGCATTCTCATTTTGTAAAACACTATATTTGAGTACTCAAATTGTGGATTGTGTAATACCCCCATATTTCTGATACTATTTGCTACTATTGGTTTCTTTTATGTGTTAGCATGATACTGATTTGTGTTGACGATTCTTTCAGTGACTTGGTGTGTGTGGATGTGTAGTTTAGTTAATTGTTGCGTGTGACATTATTAGTATGATTTATAATACTCTGTGTTGTTCGGATTATTTGTTTATTTAAATGATTTGTCATTAATGTTTATATGTCAATACGATGACTCTATGGTGATGTTATTTAATTTAGTATTATTTTATAATGCGATGGTTTAATAATTAGTTATGATGCAGTAGTTAAGTAATCATGTTAGCTTATGATCAATTTGGTTAGAAATGTTAGTTCGTCATTGATATTGTAATTGTTAGAATAGATTAGGTGAGAGGATAGTGTAGCATCACTCATTCACGAGTGCCCTGCTACAGTGCAATTCCTTCTCATGATAGGATGTTTGATTATATATATACATGTGCTACTTGACGTTTATTTGGATGCAAGATTGCAGGAATAAGTCTCGATTCCACCTGCTTCAACAGGACAGGGCGAGCAATAAATTAACCCAATGGGTAAAAATGTTAAAAAAGGGAGTAGGTTTGGAAGTGTCCCTGTCCCAAGTCTGTCGTTTGTTGTGAGTCATGTGTCATGACTGAAGTTTTGTCCTTGTCGTTGTGTAGTTATTGTTGAGTTTTTTTTTAATGTAGGGTTAGTGTTTAATTAATTAATCTTATTTGATAAGGTAATTAATTAAAGTTGGTTGTTTTTTTTATTTATTTGTGAGTTAGTAAATGGTTAAATTTAAATATATTATAAATTAAAAAGTGATTTAATTAATTAAAAGTGCAAATAATTATAATTAAATGAATATTGTTGAAGATAATTAGATATTATTTTTTTATTAATATTAGATTAGAAAATCATGTGGAGATAATATCTTGATTCAATAAATTATTTTAATTAAAATTGTAGATAAGTGTGCTTTTAAAAGCTGGAAAAAGGACCAATAAGAAAAGAGGATTTTTGAGAAAAGAAAGCGAAGGAGCTTTATTGAATCTTTGTTTTGATTTATTATTATTATTATTTTTATGAGGAGATTATTCACACACGGAAGTTGGCTCTGTTGTTTTGGATCTGGAAATAAAAATAAAAGAAAAATAGTTTTGTTTGGTGTTTTATGGGTAAAAAAGTTGTGGTTGAAGAAAAGTTAGATTGAGAAGTGAGCTAAAGACATGAATTGGAAAAGAAGCTACAGAGGGGTTCCACGTTCGAAAGAAGATTACTGTGCTGGATTCTTCACCAGACGAAGGACTCCAGGTTTTCTTCTGTTATTTATTATTAATTTTGTTGTACTTTAAACAATATCTGTTTGATGTGTTTTAAAAAATTTATAGAAATAAGTTCTGTGATTTGGAATTCATTTGTATGAAACCCTTGAACCTTTTTGTTGAAAACTTCAGTAAATCTTTTTGAAATTCTCCAATATAGTTAGTAGGGAAATTTATTATTTGAAATAAAAATCATTGTATGATGGAATGAATTTATTTTACCTGAATAATTTAGCATCTGGAATGAAAATATGATTCTTCCTATTATTTATAAGTTTTGAAGGATAAAAACAAAAAAATTACCTACATGTATTATTTCTATATAGTCTGTCTCTTTTTAAAGATCTATAGTTGTTGCTCCTCTGTACTCTGTGTACTAATTATATTCTATGAATAAAATATATATTTATTTCTATATAATATTATTAAAATTAAAACATATAATTATAAATTAAAAGTGTTTTGGGAAAATCTACCATTTGTCAGACTCGGTGAATATATAGGTCTGATTTCAAAATAATTTTATATAATAAGTTTTGTATCTTGAATTCTGTGTTTTCATGTCTATTTTTGAAAACAAAATTAAAAAACATAAAAATAAATAATAAAAATAAATAAATAAATAAATATTGTGCTTCAAAATTCGTATTTATATTCGTGCTTGTAAATGAAATAAAATAAAATAAAATTTAAAATAAATAAAAAAATAAAATTAGTAATTATTGTTTTTTATTGGGGGGTGGGCGGCCAGAAGTGGCCGTACCGCCCACGGCCCCTAGTAGTATTCTGCACAGCAGAGGGCTGTAGCCCCACCCACCGATTACATAGTATTGTGGGTTGTGAGTCTGTGACCTATTGAATTAAATTTCAATTTTTTATTTTTTTTATTATGTTTTATATGTATATTAATATATATATAAAATAATATATAATTAATATATATATATTATAATATATATTAATTATATATTATTTAATATATATATTAATATATATAGATATATTATAATATATTATATTAATATAATATATTAATATAATATAATATATTATATTAATATAATATATATATATGGATTATTGTGAATTTTTATTTAATTTCTTTTTTATATAATGGATTTTAATTATTTGATTTTAATATATATAGATAGGGTTGTGGATAAGAATTCATTATGATTATTTCTGGCAATTTATAATAATATAGATTAATTGAGGAAATAGGGAATATGCTAAGAGAGTATTATTAAATTGAATTAGTTAAACTTAAAAGATGCAATGTTATATTATAATTGTGCAAACTATATGCTTAAAATTTAAATGAACTTTCTTGAGATATTGATTTATGAAATGGGTGAAATTTATAGTTCTTGTAGTTGGTTTGGCGTTGGTTTATGATTTATGCACTATTGATAATATTCATTTGTTTATATTGATTTTCTTAAATTCAGATTTGGGTCATGTAGGAAACCCTAGAGTCATTGTATCATGCTATAAGAACTTAAGTTATGGTTTAGGAATTTCCAGAGGCAGGGTTATCGTTGTGTAATAGTGATCTCATGTTTGTGATGCTTGATCTAGGTTTTGACCATGGTTATGATTTAGTTGCTCTTGGATTGTACCATTTGTGGATATGTTTAATATGTTATAGCGAGATGGTTATGCCTCATAGAGGATTCATGTTTTTGGTTCGACTTTTCTTGTGGTACAATTCTATTGCATTGGGTATTTATGTGCTTGAGTGTCTAGAGAGAGTGGCTCTAGTGGGGGCCGGCGCACAAAGGGGCTGTCAGGGTAACCCACATAGAGTTAGATTATTTAGTGATAACTTAAGTAATAAACAACAGGTGGGGATTAAACATTAACAAGATAATTGAGAAGCCTCGTCTGCTTGTTAGTGCTATCACAGGCTAAAGGGGACCGAGAAAGTCGTGGTTGGCAAGGTCATTGCCTTGTCTTCACGAAAGGTTAATGACTCCGCATGAGTAACCTTATGGAGCGGCACCTTGAGATAGGTTGTCAGGAGAACCATAGATGGAGGCGGAACCTTTACTTGGTTGTCTGGAGAATCCATGTAGAGATGGAGGCGACACCTTGTGATAGGTTGTCAGGATAATCCATGTGAAACCATGCGATGACACTCTCATCTAACATTCTATTTGTGTTTTTTTACTGAAGTCCTCTAGAAGTGATTTATTGATTTATCTTTGGTTATTGTTGGAAGTAGTCTTTGATATTATGTCTTGAGTTTCATTGATGTTGTGATTGTGACTTGTTGTTATGTTCTGAAGTGGTTTGTTGTTATGCCTTTTGGATTTATCTTTGTTTAGTTATCTTTGTGGTCTTTGGTGTTAAGTTGTCTGTCTGGAGTTAGTATTGGATGTGCTTGGTTGGGGATCCTTCCTTGTCTACTCCCAGCATGGGGGTGGTTGGGTGGAACGTGCTTCGCACCCCGTTGGGTTCCTTTCTGTTGCAGATGTATCTTTTATTGCAGGGTTTCGATGGATGTTGATGATCCAGTAATTCTTTGTACTAGATGTATGTTATACTTCAGATGAAATGTATTCATTGATGTATTGTCTCCCACGTGTGTTGGGATGATTGTGCTGTAAATTTAATATGTGGTTATTGAGATGTATGTTCAGTCAATTGTAGTATACTATCATTTGGATGTAATGTTTATTCAGGCCATGTATTTATTCAGGAACGATCATTTGTAATAGTTGTGTTAAGTTGTGTACTTCTGTGGTAATATAAATGCTGCATATCTTTATAGTATCTTCCGTTGTCATATGTACTTATGTTATGAATATGGTTATTGTTTAATGAATTTTTAAATGATGAAATGGGAATGAATAGATTTACATAATTGTTTAATTATTGTTATCTTATTATCATTGTTAGGGGTTAGTATAGTAATGTCACCTCATGTACCCCAATGGAATTAGTCATGCAACTTAATACATTGTTATGTTAGAATACTTAAGTATGTTTATTATGTTCTTTTAAGAAAAAAAATTGTTTTGTTGTTATTAGTTCCTTTGGGGTTCGCACGGCGGGGCGTTACAGATTGACCTCCACCGTGGTTTTTCCTCTAACAGGGTTTCCACGTAAAAATCCTTATGCTATAGTGTTGTGGATGATTACTTTATATGTTTGCATGTTTCTCTTGGTTTTGTGTTATAAATGGTTTAAAGAATAGATTGATAATGTTTAATATTGTTGAACACTGATTCACCCCCCCCCTCTCAGTGTTCCTTGATTCCAACAATTGGTATCACAACTAAGTTCCTCAAATGAAGTTTAACAACTTGAGGTGGATCTTGCAATGTAATGGACTTTGGCAGTCTTTCGCAGTAGCTTGTGGTGGCACTTAATGATCTTGATAAGTCCAAAGAAGAAGTCTGGGAATTAAAGGAAAATATCAAGGATGTTGAGAAATTCATTCAAAAGTTAAAGGATTAGGTTATTAAATCTAGGGAAACGAGAAAGGATCTCTGTGATCAGATAAAATGAAAAGAGAGAAAAAAAAATGGATGGCGGCCACCTAAATCAAACCTTGAAGGAAATAACTGGAGAATGTGAAAAGCTTGCTAGAGACAATGCTACCCTAAAACATGAGATGGAATCTATGATGATGAAGTTGACTAAGGAGATTGAAGATAAAAAGAAGAAAGAGGAGAATCTTGGTTAATCCTTGAAAGAGAGATTTGATGAATGCAATAGAATAAATGGAGAATTCATTCATTTAGAGATTAAACTGCAACAATCTAGAGACAATGAACAAGAGCTTGAAAGACAAGTTGTTATTCTCAGGGATGAACTTGCTACTACAAATGAATACAAAGAGAAGTTCAAGATTAACTCAGTTAAACTTGATGAGTTGACTCAAGGATAGAAGAATTGAAGTGACAAGCGAGGCCTTGGATATGAGGAAGGAGAAAGTTCTAGATTTGGACAAAGGAATTTTAGGCAAGGAAATCAAATGAACAAAGCAAAAAGGCATCCGACAAGATAACCTAATGCTCAAAAGTTTAATGGATACTGTTTTGCGTGTAATAAATTTTATCATATGGTCACTCAGTGTAGAAGTAAAATGAAATCAAGAGACTCATCATTTTCCGGTCAGTGCTTCAATTGCAATAAGTTTGGTCATAAGTCAATTGAATGCAAAAATTTTTCATACAACTCTATCAATATATGGAATGTTAAATGTTATACCTGTGGAAGATTTGAGAATATTGCTAACTAGTGTAGATCAAGAATAAATCAATGGAATGATTGGTCTGGAAAAGGAAATGTTGTGTGTTACAATTGCAACAAATATAGTCACATTGCTAGATTTTGCAGAAACAAAAATATGGATAGAAGAGGTTCGGTATACAAAGGTAGAAATACGTAGAAAGATAACAAAGAAAAAGGGAAAGTGACCGTGGAAGAAATAATAAATTAGATGAAGGAGACATGGGTGAAGAAGAGTTCCTTTGTTGCAGGAAATGAGCCAACACCAGAACCTATTTTCTAGTAATTTCTTTGGGAATTAGTTTTAGGCCTTTGGCCTAGGGGGAGCTGTCAAGAAAATCTTTCAAACACCCTACCGGTAATTGACACTGGGATGTGGATGAGTGCAGTGGTTTCACTGATGATCTATAGATGCTATGGAATCAGTTAGAAATGACTTGATTCTAGGTAGAATGTTCGCAGAAGAGTTATCTTTCACATACTGAGAAAATAAGGTATCCAGATAAGTTAGGGAAAAAGCATTTATTACAATAAAATGTAGGTGTGTGAAATATAAAAGGCAACTTGAAACCCTCATTTTCCACTATGTCGAAGAAAAGGAGAGCACTCTGCACTAGAATTCCAAAAGCTTGAAGTCAATTCAACAATGAAACCCTAATCCATCAGGTACTTCTGTTGTATTGAAGAATTTCCATTTAATTTGTTGTGAAGTTGAAGAACTTCTCTGGTAGAATCAAGTCATGAGTACGAAATGAATGATAAACATGGATGAGTATAGAAATGAGAAGATTAGAGCTGTAAGAAACATGTTGTCACCCAATGAATTGAAATGGTTGAATGAAGAAAAACACAAAATCTTGGATATTTAGAGTGAATTCCCTTATTTCAAAAATGTAGAAGTTGTTGAGTTTTTTTTGGATAGATTGAATGATGATATTCTAAGTCTGGATAAACCCTACCATATCTCAAAAGAAGTGATTGCAGCTGTAACTGGGCTATGCAATGTCAGGGATGTGCCACAAAAGAAATCAATTCAAAATAAGGAAGTCGAAACCCTAACCAGAGTAATTGGAGATCAAAGGGTATTGATAATCTTTAATATTACTGAATATTGATTCACCCCCCCTCTCAGTGTTCCCTGATTCCATCAAATTATTTCATTCAAGTCTTCAAAAATGACATTGTCTCTTTGATGAATACCGTGATGTTTGCACATTTTTCTTGGATTGAACCATGGTGATATTCATCTCGTAGACATGTTCTCTAAGCTGGGATTGATGTAAATTTGGAAAATGAGGGAAACAATGTATGTATATCTTTTCTCAATATCTCAATATATTGATTAATTTTTTTTAAAAAAGTTTTGCTAGTTCGTAAATTTTGGAGTAGATAATTTAAATAATCGATGAAATTTTTAAAATTATCATTTGAAACATCTAATGATTTCTAATCATCTATAATAGAAATAAAAAATGATTAAATCTAAAAAATATTTTAAAATATCCTAATATTTCATTATAAAATTATGACATTGAAAATTCCCTATTCTTTGTTCTTCACCCATGACAACCCCAAGCATATCTTGATCTTCTATTTCATTACAATCATCTATAATTGGATTAAGATTTAATTAATTTTAAAAACTATCAAAATCAATTAATATTTAATTGTAAAGAACATATCGACATTACCAATGGTATTATTTTCATGACAAAATATCCCTTTAACATTGCCATCATTATTAACCAATGGAGAAGTTCACTATTTATAATTTAATAAGATTAATTTAGTTATATTTGGAAAAAATATAAACATCATTTAACATTTAAATATTAAACTTAAATCTCAAATAACCTGCATCAATAATTTGATTTTGCTCATTTTTTGTTTCTCTTTAAAAGATCTAAATTTTTTAACACATATTTGCATGTGTTTACCTTTTTTGCCCACTAATAATCACACATGCAAATTTGGTCCAATTTTTTTAACAAAATATCATTTTGTTTGAACTGTTTGGCTTATTATCTTATATGTGTTAGAGAGATCATATGAATAAAAATATGCATCTGCTATTATTTTTATCTTTATAATGTAGTTTTAAAATATCTTTCTTTTTTGAAATTAATCAGAAACATAAATAATTACAAATATCTTTTATTTTTATAAAATAGTTCTACCATATGAAGAAGTGCATGAATGAGTCAATCTATTCTTTTCATACATCTATTAACACAAATATTTAAATAGTGACTCTTAATATAGAAATGGTATGACTCTATGGAAGTATTTAATTTTTTATTTGCATAAGGGAAACTTCTATAAAATTTTTCCCACATTGCTATACAAACAAATAAAATGATGTACGAGTATAAATAAAAATAATTTAAACAATATAAATGCACAAAAACCATAATGAATAATTTAATGAGCTTATCAATATAAGTCTCATAATGACACCAATTTTTTTGAAAGTAATCATTAAATTTCTTCTTCTCTTTGAATTTCTCCATGATTTTTTTTATCAAATGAGTAATTATGTTTTTGTTATCACTCATTGCATACATTATCTCACCCAATCTATCAAATATATTAGTTCCAACATCTTTATTACTGACATACTTGGATTTTAAAATATAGTATCAAACTATGAGGTTCAAATATGCAATGTTCATTTATTTTACATATTTTAATAAAAAATGGGCTTACTTGTATATATTCTTCAACCATGCACTACGTACATGCCAAATACATAAAATTACATAGAAATCAAAGAATAATCTACAAGTTATATTATAAAATTTCATAAGTAACATTTAAAAAAAAGTTATTTGTTAAATTGGTACAAATTTCTTTTGTTAATTATGAAATATATGTTTTTTATTGACTAAATATTAAACAATTATAACGAGTTTATTTTAATTTAAATAAAATATTAGGTCTGGTGAAAACTTGATTGCTTCAATCTCAATAGTAATATCATTTGTCATAAATGTATTGACATTTGAATCTTCTTTATATTATTTCTCTATTCTATAAACTTCTAGTAGTCATCTATTTATATCTTTGACTTTATTTATTGAGGATATGACCCATATAATAAGTATATTAGTCTCTTGTTCTTTGAATATAAGCAAGAGATATAATTGGTACTACACATGCATAAACCATTGATAAATTATTATATTTAAAATAAATAAATTGATGATTTCATTAAGTTCTATAGAAAAATTAACATTTTTCACTCACACCATATTTATTCATTGGAAATGTAGAATCTATTGCAATATTGAAGTTATGTGAATGTGGCATCATCATTTCTTATATCTATGGTGTTTAGATGTTATGATAAATGAAATATTTTCCATTGTTTGAAATTTTATAGTAGAAAAAAAATATTTTCTCCTCTACATATCACATGCTTACACTTTTTGCATCATCTTCATTTTTTAAAGATCAAAATAAACATATTTTTTTCCATGTAATCAAAAAATATTTTCCTCAACAAACATGTGTCCCTCTTATTCATCAACTAAGTCAAACTATGGTTTAAATAGTGTTGTTCACATATTGTGTCAATCTCCACCCTATTAGTAATAATATTTCAATATACGATTTACATTCATTTGATAACTTTGGGGCAACACTGCTCTTTGGATCACCAAAAGGGCCATCTTTTCTATCAAAAAATTCACCATTAACATCACAAAGATAAATAATTATATGTAATAACCACAAAATTTGGTCTACCATACATAACCCTAACATGAAAGTAGGTTTAAAAACCCCTTTTTTGGGTAAACCTTTGTATCATTTTCTTGTTTTCAAATTTATTTCTATTGTCTTTAGGGCCAAAAAAACACTAATAACTATTTAAACAAGTACAAAATATATATTAATTGATATAACAAATATAAGATATAAGTTCTAACATGCTTATTTATTATATTAAATCTAAATAAACATTGAGTATATTTTGGTTGTGTAGTCATTATGTTGTGTCAAGTTGGGCTCTCTGTGTAATTTGCATACAAATATTATCTGTGTACTATCCAATAAACCTTCTTCTTTGACAAAATGAAGGAGTATTTGAAGAGGGATTGCAACACATATACCTATCTCACCATTGTTTTTTCCAATAGGTGTCCATTCAAAGTCAACATTTGAGAAATGATTCCTTTAGTTGAGAATGTTTTGCACATTTAGATGAATGAGTGATTTCTATTTATACTTTTACTCATTCTAAATAATATTAAGATGATTAGTAGACCTCTATCTTGTTCAAATATGCCAAAACAATTTTATTGATTTTTTCTAATCACTCTACATGATATATTGCTCTTTACCTTAATATTCACAATTTTATTTGAGTTTCAAAATAATATAAGAATGAAGTTCAATGACTTGTTGCAAAAGAGTTTATGAATCACTAGGATAAAATCATACAAAATAATTTTTTAATGTAAAAATCATAGAAATATCACTATATTTTGAATAAAATAGATCATATCCCTTGGTTGAAAGGTTCATTTGATTTTTTTGTAAGTAGATCTAAGATATTTTGTTCCATTTTCTTTTTTTGCAAACTAGTAATCAGTGACATGAACCTATAGATTCTAATTTTTATTTTATTTATCAGATTTTATAATTTTTTTCTACATTTATTTTTTGATTTTTTGGTTAATATTTAACTATTAAAGATGAAGGATGATGTTGATATATATATGTAAATTTTGTTGATATCGTAGGATTTATTTATGAGATATAGTGGTGGTGAGATATGAGTTTGTTTTATGGTTGTAAATGATTGGGTTAAATCTAATATGTGGTTATGAACAATTTGATGTTATTACTCTATGTATATAATAAAGGATGTTTGGAAAATGCAATGTTATTATATGGATAGATATGATGGTGCAAGCCAAAGATGCATATGGATGTATATATTGGGTTAGACCATCACACACACACACACACACACACACATATGTATATATATATTCATAAAAAAAAGATTAGATTGTTTAGTAGATATAGATATATGTATCTATATATATATTGGGTTATTATATGTATAATCATAAAAAAAGGACTAGATTGATTAGTAGATATAAATGTTAGGGATGATCATGTAAGGAAGTAGAACCTATTTTGAAGATGGTAGAAACTTTAATCTTAATGGATAATGAATGTGTACAAGTATTTTATGATGGTGTAAGTGATTATCTAACATAGGATATGTATGTCTATGATGGTAGTTTAATAGTAAGAGAAAAATATTTATGGAGACATCAGCCTAATTTATAGATAGAAGAATAATGAATGTGTATTAGGATGCGAACACACGATGTTACGATGTCTATGAATATGTATTCACCTAGGAATAGAGCAAAGTTTTCTATGGATAGAGTGTATCTTCCTATGAAGGATTGATTGGATAGACTGACTATAGAAAGAAAGTGCAATCACCTCTAAATAGAGTACAACTACTTGTGAACATAACAAATCTTCCTTTTATCAATGTGTATCCACTTCTTGGGGATACATTTTCAAAATGAACAAGATAATGAAAATGTAATTTCCTCTAAGGGAAGCACAACCATTTATGAACACAATAGATTCACCTCTAAATAAAATGTGTTCGCCTAAGAACAAATAAATGACTCTTTTGCAACAGATATTTTCATGATTTTTATATTAGAAAATTGTTTTGTATGATTTTATCCTAATAATTCATGGACTCTTTTGCAACATGTCATTAAACTTCATTCTTATATTACTTTTAAATTCAAAGGAAAGTGTGAACACTAAGGTAAAGAGAATTATATCATAAAGTAATTAGAAAAATCAATGTAGTTGTTTTGACATATTTGAATAAGATAGAGGTTCATTAACCATCTTAATATTATTCAAAATGGGTAGAAAAAATAAATAAGAATCACTTATTTATCTAGATGTGCAAGACATTCCCAACCAGAGAAATCATTTTTCTCATGTGTTGACTTTGAATAGACACCTATTGAAGATTACAATGGTGAGATAGACATATGTGTTGCAATCCCTCTTAAAAGACTTCCTCACTTTGTCAAAGAAAGTTTTTTGGATAGTATAGAGACAATACTTGTACACAAATTTCATAGAGAGCCCAACTTAACACAGCCTAAGGACCACACAACCATGTACTCAAAGTTTGCATAGATTTGATATAATAATTAAACATTCCAAAATTTATATTATCTATTTGTTATAGTAATTAATATATATTTTGTACATGCATAAATAGTTATTGATGTGATTTTGACCCAAAAATAGAAATAAATTAAAAATAAAGAAAAAAAATATGAATATTTTACTTAAAAAAAGGGTCGTTAAATACACTTTTATGTTAAGGTTATATATGGTAGACCAAATGTTGTAGTTATTGCATATAATGATTTCAATTATTTTGATGCTAATGGTGAATTTTGTCATGAAAAAGATGATCCTTCTAGTGATCCATGTAACACCCTATCTTGTTACCTAAAGAATAATGTATTGTCTATGAAAGTGTGATAATTTTTTTTTTTAAAAGTATTAATATTAACTTTATTAGTTGCATACATTCTCTAAGTTATGCGACAACACACTACTTGAGAATCTCATAGATGACTTTAGTATTTAGCATTGCATTTATTTAGTTAACATAAACTTGAAAGTAAACATTGCATAACATTTGAATTCCATCCATGAAAGTATAAAGTTCAAATAAGATTCTTACATAGCATTTGAAATGATAGTACAATACTCATTCTTCAGATGAGGTAGATCAAATAATAGTTTACAATTACATATTACAAATTTTCACCTCATAACAATTGAGGAATGTTACAAATACAAAATTTCCAATGATACAATTAAGGAAGTACACATATATTCAAATATGAGCTCTCCATCCATGAAGCTCTCGTTGCCACGATCATAAACTGGGGACCCAACAGAGTAAGGTGCACATTCCACCCAACCATGTGGTACCCGTAGGTCCACCCCCCATGCTAGGAGATAGTAATAAGGTTCCCTAGACATAACCTACAAACCCTAGACACAAATAAAACCATAGACCAATCTACACAAGTACATACTTAACTTTTGGTTACATTGCTTCCAGAATCAAGATAATCAAATATGCTAAGATCACAAGGTAAACTGTTATTTTAGGTGGAGTGTCATCACAATGTTGCATAGGTTACCTTGGTGTTTCTTCCTAGGTTCCGGCCCCCAAACTTGGGTTACCCTGGTAACCTCTTACAAAACCCGGCCCCTCATGCAAACAGTTGCGAAATCGAATATCTTTTAAAATAACAAGATATCGACTTTGCCATTCCAGGCCTTCTCGACTCATTCTCAAGATTGAACTAGCTCTTAAGTCCATGAGTGAGGCATAATTAATCAAGTTAAATATTTTATAATACCAAATGTGTTGATTTAGTTTTCTTTGATTTACTAACTCTACATGAGTTACCCAGACACCACTTTGTGTGTCAGCCCTCATAAAGAGCCACTCCCCTAAACATAACACAAGGAATCTAAGTTCACTAACTAAGGTAGGCAAGGTGCACAAAAATCAATCATATAATACCAAACATATCATTACGGACATCAAATCTTGTTCATAAAACTAAGTGTCTAAACACCATGAAAAACCATGTGCACTACCCTAGTTAACTCAAGGATTGTAATTAAACAATAACAACTCCCACATTAAACAAACTTATCTGGAAGACTTGTAATTCTAATACAATCCCAATTTTCCCAATAAAAGGAAAACACAATTTAAAGCAAATAAGGGATAATAAGTATCTATTATTAGGATTTACTAAATCCGGTCAATCAATAACTTGAAGAAAGAAATTATTCAACTATAGTATTCTCATCTTCCATTCAATATGAAAATCAGAACTAATGTTTTCCCAATTTGATAATCATGCATTATAATGAAATTTAAATTTCTCTATTTAATACAGTTCATCATTACAATAACCAACTAAAATTTTCATTACACTATTAAATAATGTAATATACATATTTAAATAAATAACCATTTAAATCATAATATTTGATTATTTATTTAAATATATAAATGTATTATTTTTTTATAACTGGAATAAATCTATCCACATAACATTTTAAACAATATAAAAACCTTTATATATATATATATATATAATATATATATATATAATATATATATATATATATAATATATATATTATATATATATAACATATATTAATAATAATATATATTATATATATAAATATATTGTAATCTAAAAGTAAATTAAAAATAAAAATAAATTAAAAATAAATTAAAATTTATATTCAAAGTTTGAAACAAGGCAGGGGCGGTTGCCTTACACAGTCGAACCCTCCCATGGGAGGGCGCGGCTGTGCAGGCAGCGTTGGGCACTGCCCTCACAGCCGGCTCCCCTATGGGGGTCGGCCATGGGGGTAAGCCCCCTACGGCTCCCATACAAAAATTAAATCCTTAAATCTGAAACAAAATTTCATCATTTTACTGAAAATTGCATGACGGGTTTTCTTTAAATCCGTTTCTTAAAAAAAGAAAAACTCAAAACCCCCAAATATTGCCTGTACAATTTTGCCTGTATGGCGATTTTGAAAGTATTCATATAATAAAAACATATAACTTTCACAATCCAATATATATATGAATGCATAAATATATGTATATATATTCACAATTAAATAAATGACAAATATTTAAATCAAGAACAAATTTTCAACAGGGTTCTTCCATGGGAAATTGAGAAATTTAAGAGTACACACAATTTTTTTTCCCAACAAGTTCTAATTTATCCGAGAGGTTTCAATTTCATTTTTCAAATAAATGATTTCCCTCACAATTATTTTCTCAAATTATTTTCTACAAAGACTGTAATAAATCTACAGATGTTTTCTTTTGAATCTCTTCTTTCGTTTTCCTTGATTTCACTATATATCCTTGTTTTCTTGAAATTTACACAGAAATCAACAAATCTTTACAGAGAAATTACCAGTAAATAATTTACCGAGAAGAACAAGGGTTTTAACAAAAATTTCTTCTACAGGTAATTTAAAAATTTCTTTACACAGGCAATCTTTTCCAAAGTAAACAAATTTAAAATACACAGGAAAATACATGTACTCCAGAAGCTTTGAAAATAAATCTTAGCTGCAGAAGAGAAACTTTGTTGCCTATTGCGTGCAATCCTCCAAAGCTCCTCCAGAAAACCAATATCTAGAAGAAAACAAATACTAAACAAAGACAATTCCAAGACTACTTCCAGAAATATTTTGCAAATCACAGAGGAAGTCACAAAATTTCACAAAATCAATATTTTTAGCAAAACCCTGTCCTTTTCATTTCCCATGAAGTAATTTTCTGTTTTCCCCAAAACACATAATATCTTCTGAGATAATCCTCAACAAGAAGCAATTAATTTAACTACCACACATGTCAAGAAGAAAATATCTTCTAACCACCTCTCAGATGATTCTTTCTTCTTCCTTATCAAGAATTCATGCATTTAAAGAATTTAAAGAATTCAAATTTCAAAATACAATTTCCCTTTTCCTTATTTAATTTATTTATTTAACAATTAAAATACCATTTCCCACAAAACAATTAATTTAAATTTAATCTATTCACACAATTAAAGTAACTTTAATTTAATTAATTAATTAATTTAATTAAATAATTTTAATCTCAGTGATTAAATTACTTAACCAAATAAACTAATTAATTAATTAAATAAAATGTAAAGCTTTATTTTCAACATTTAAAATTAATTTAAATAAAAATTAAATTAAAAGAATATTGATCTATCATTAATTTAACAAAATTTGTCTTTCATAACAAATAAACCAATCAAACGCAAACAAATCCACCAAAGACACCAGACTTAAACTAACGACAAACTGTGACCGGGTTTAAGACTAGATTGGGATAAACCTTGTTACTACCTCCCAATCAACATTTCCGTTGAGTCTTGACATGCTTAGACCTAAGAAACTAGGTGGAGTCGGTGTCATGTACCTGCAATCCTACAATCAAACAAATAACATACATATATATAATCCATTATTCAAAACACACCATGCAAAGAAAATCACGGAAATCACAAGGCACTCGCAAGCGAGTGATGTAACTTCGTTCTCCACACCAATACACACCACATCAAACTGACAAATTAAGTAACAGTTAATCTACCATAAACATATATATAGCATTAACATCTAAAGGAAACATCTACACTAATTCAAAGCATGTCAGAAATTAATTATCACCATACAATGTATCATCATATCACAAAACGAATCCATTGTCCCTCTAAGGTCAGCGATCAAAATATCCAAAACAAAGTACCAAGGTCTATCAAAGTGAAAACATGCTAAAATAAAATATAAGAAAAATGGAGGGGTACTACAATCCATGGAACAATGTTTCAATAAAGTTGTCAAATGAATGTAAATTATATATTAAATCTCTTTTACTAATGGGGATAGAGATTGACACAATCTGCAAACAACATTATTTAGACCATAGTTTGACTCAGTTTCAATGAATAAAAGAGACACATGTTTGTTGAGAAAAAAATATTTTGAATGTAGGGAAAATAATACGCTCACTTCAATCCCACCAAAAGATGACGCAAAAAGTGTAAGCATGTGGCATGTAAAAGAGAAAGATAATTTTTATAAAAAGACCAAACAATGTGAACAATATTCTATTTATCATAGGCATCAAAGCACCATGGATTGGATAAATGATAGTGAAACATTCACATAGCTCAATTATTGCAATGTATTCCACATTCTCAATGAGTAAATATGGTGTAAGTAAAACAATGTTAAGTGTATTTATGGATCTTAATGAAATCATTAATTTATTTTAGTAAAAATATAGTAATTTCTCAATGGTTTATTTATGTGTAGTACCAATTATATAGCTTGTTTGTCTTCGATGAACAAGAGACTAGTATACATATTGTATGAGCCATATCTTCAAGAAATAAAATCAAGGATATAAATGAATGGTTGAAAAAATTTATAGAAAAGAGAAACAATATAAATGATGAAATGTTAATGTATTTATGATAGATGATGCTAGTGTTGAGATTGAAACAATCAAGTTTTTTATTGGTCTTAATTTTTTATTTAAACTGAAGTAAACTCGTCGTAGTTGCTTAATATTTAGTCTAAAAAAACATAATTCCATAATTAACAATAAAAACTACTATCAATTTAACAATTAATTTTTTTAGAATGTTACTTTTTAGCTTTTATAATATGTCTTGTAGATTATTCTTTGATTGCTAGTATTTTTATGTATTTGACATATATGTAGGGCATGGTTAAAGAATGTATACTGGTAAGTCAATCTTTAATTAAAATGTGGAATAATGAAACATTGCATGTTTGAACCTCATAACTTGATATTATTTTTTTATAATCTAGGTATGTCATTAATAATAATGTTGTAAATAATATGTTCAATCAATTGGGTGAGATAATATATGCAATGAGTGATAATAGAGACATCATTATTCACCTAATAAAAAATTTCATAGAAGAATTCAAAGAGGAGAAAAAATATATTGATTACTTTAAAAAAACTTGATTTCATGATAAGACTCGTATTGGTAAGCTCATTAAATTATTCATTATGTTTTTTATGCATTTACATCATTTAAGTTTTTTTTTATTTATACTCAAACATCATTCTATTTATTTGTATAGTGATGTGGGCAAAAAACTATAATTTTTTTTCTGATGCAAATAAAAAAACCAATGCTTCCATATAGTCATACCACTTTCATATCAAGAGTCATTATTTAAGTGATCATGCTAAGACATGCATGAGAAGAATGGATTGACTTATCTATACACTTCTTCATAGGGTAGAGTCATTCTATAAAAATAAAAGATATTTGTAATCATCTGTATTTTTGACTAACTTAAAAAAAAGATATTACACAACTGCATTAGAGAGGTAAAAAAAATATAGATGTAGATTGTTCTCCATGTATCTCCTCACTAACACGTATAAACTAAAAAGCCAAACGGTTCTAAAATAATGGTATCTTGTTAGAAAATTTAGATCACACTTGAATGTGTGTGATTATTAATTGGCAAATAAGGGAAACGCGTGCAAACATGTGTTAAAATTTTTAGATCTTCTAAAGGGAAACAAAAAAGAGAAAGATCAAGTTGTTGGTACGAAACATTTGAGATTTAAGTTTAATATTTATATGTTAAATAATTTTTATACCTTTTTCAAAAATAACTAAATTAATCTTATTAAATTATAGATAGTGTTACTTCACTGCTTATTGATGATGATAATGTTAGAGGAAGTTTTCACGATGAAAATAATACCAATGGTAATATTTAGGAATAAAGAAGTTCCGAAGAATATTGTGTATGAGAAAACATACATGCTAATTGTAGAAAACATCAATAATATCCCTTATCATTAGAATAAGATGAAGGTTGTGGTTTGTTCTAACTATGACCTCAAGATGGAAAAAGATTGGAATAGCAAAAGTGATTTTTCTAAGGCTTCAAGACCAGCGAAAAAGAACCGTGAAGGTGTTAATCTGAGTCACCCTCCTAGGGGATGGATAAAAGCTAATTTTGATGGGGCGGCCAAGGGAAATTCAAGGTTGGCAGGGAGTGGGGGAGTGATAATTGATGATAATGGCAAGTTTGTTGTGGCGGTGGCTATCTCCTTGGGCACATAGTCTAATCACTTAGCCGAAACCATTAGAGATTTCTAGGTAATTAAACTTGCTAATAGAATGAACTTCAAAAATACATGGATTGAGGGTGACTGTAAAAACATTATTGAGTGTCTCCTTGGCAAGTCACCCCTAATGGACCATTAAATGTTGGATTGAAGAAGCTATGTCTATTTTATCCAACTTTGATAAGGTAAGAATATCCCATGTCTTTAGGGATAGCCGAATATTTTGCTAATGAGGTGGTCAAACAAAATAGGCAACAAACATGGTAGAATTATAATGATTTGGGAGCTGACATAAGAGCCTTAATAGATTATGATATCACTCATGGGAAAGCTATCGCATTTAATGATTAAGGAGAATAAAGCCAGGTACTGTGACATCATTTGATACGATGGTGCCACTATTATTATCTCTATACACTATAAGGGCTGAAACATTTTGTGAGTATTTTGGTTCTATTGCTGGCTCTCAGTTCTGTTCATTTTCCTTACAAGCAATAGAAACAAGGTTATTGCAACAATAGGGGAAGCAGAAAGAGGGTGGAGTCAACTAGCTATGAGAAGCACAAGAAAAATTTGAAGGTATGGAGGCAAATTAAGAGGGGTGGTCTGCAACCATTCATTTAAAAGCTTCATGGTCCTCAACCAAAAATTAGAGAGTATTTTGCTGAACACTGGAAGAAAGGTGAAATTATTCTCTCAGGGAGGAAGGTTAAGGTGGATGAGAACCTTATTGGGGAAATCACTGGTCTCATGACCGAAGGGGTGAAGTTCTTTTGTGATAGAAAATTTTCAAATGAAGTTGTTATAAAATTTCCCAAAACTAATGAGGAAAGGGGGGAGATGTTCAAAATTTCTAATAGTTATTTTGATGCTTGGATGGTCAAGAAGATATGGAGGGAGGTGCTCAAAATTCTTATGGAGTATATTATGCTAGACGACAGATTTACTAGAGTCTATAGTTACCATTTTTCCCTCCTCAATCATTTTTGATATAAGGTAAGGGTCTCCTTTTCTCACTACCTGTTTTGCTCCTTGAATAATAGTATTGAGGAACATAGAAAAAGTCTTAGGAAGAATCTAGTCCTACATATTCGCCTTATTCAACTTATTCATGAGCATTTTAAAAATATGTCAGCCTTGGCTAACCCCTTAATGGCTTCGACCTCAGAAGGATATGATACTGATATTAGTACAACTGAGGACAAAGATGATTTAGACACTAAGTGGGAAGAGGAAGATCCTCCCTCCCCTAAAAAGATAAATAAGAAAAGCCTTCAGAGAAAACCCTTGAACAAAAAAGATTGGTCTGCGAAAAGCCCCATTGGCACTTCTCAGGAGGTGAAAATCAAGAAGGATCCCCCTACGAAAAATTTGTTTTCTTATTATGAGGATTCTCCAGAGAATAACTCTGATACCCCTAAAGCCACTAAGGACTCTTATACCTCTTACCCTACCATTAACAGAGATAATAGACCCAAATTCCCTAGAGATCGCAATCCTGATGACCACTACTTCAAACCAGACCAAAAATTTCCTGATGATATACTGATAATTGCTAGAAATGGGGCTATTGACTAGTTCAAGATCATGAAGTGGGTTTTTCACGAGATTAAGGAATTCAACTTAAAAAACAAGGTTGTCACTAGCAAGCTAGATGAGATGGAAGCTAAAGGAGTTTCCCAAAATACTGTTGGGGTTTTGTGGACTGTGGAAGAGAAAAGGTCAATGGCCAAGCACCTTCAAAGAACTGTTGAGCTCACAGACAAGATGAAGAAGGATAACAAGAATAAGGTTAAGCATCTGGAAGGGGAAATTGGAAAAATTAGGGAAACTATGAAAACCATCATAGAGCATAGCCACAGAGTTGTGAAACAAAATGCTACTATCTTGAGCACAATGCTAGAGAAGCTAGAAAATACCCATCAGGGGTCGCTGTTTGTGGACTTGAAGTTGGCAAGGAGAAAAGTAAGAAAGGATTCTGGCCCCTTGAAGAGGACTAGAGCCAACTTGATATCCAATATTTGTAAAAAGGTGACCCAAGAGATGTGCAACCTTGAAGCTAAGGTTGCTAAGACTTTAAATTCGTTAGGGTGGCTTTGGTTGTGCTTGGTGCTAGCTTCTTGCTGACTTTTTGCTGGTTTTTGGTTGGTGGTTGTTGTCCTTTATTGTTTTTTTCCGTGTCATAGCCTTCCTTTCTTTGGGTACTCTGATGGATTATTTTTCTCTAGTTTGTAAACTCTATGGTTTTGGGTCCCTGTAAAACCCATTTTTTCTTTTATCAAAAACATTGTCATAACATAAATAAATATTGAACAAATTATGTAATAATTTAGCATGCATTTAAATGAAATGATAAATATATACTTTATATGATTATCACCATGCTTATTTTTTATTAACTATTACTAATTATGGTATTTTAATAAAGAAATTGCCACATATTATTATAAGATGATCATATACCTAAGTATGACTACCATTATAGAAAGTAAGATTACAAGAAAGAAATTTATAACATGTTATTATTTATAAGTCAACCATTTTAAAATGAATATACATTCAGATTTAAATGTTTAAAGTTGGAAAACATGCACATAAGAAAAATGTATTATATATCAATTTTTATATAAAAGTGTAGAATAATTCTCTACACATATACAAAATTGACATTTATACCAACTTAAAATATTTTTTACAAAATGTTGCATATGTCATCTCAAAATCTATATACAATGTGCATGTTGAATAAATACACATTAAATTCTAATAGTCTAAGTGATCTTATGTCTCAGACAAATCCTAAGTTTACAGATCATCAAAATCTAGCCTCTTGACGCCACTTGATGGATGTAGACTTGATTGCATAATAACAAGTTAAACTATAAAGTTGATTAATTAGCTCAATAGTAAATAAATTAAACCACCAAATAAAAATTATCTACTATAACTTAGAAATTTCAAATTACCATATTGTTACCATCTCTACTTTGCATTACATTCATTGTTGTTGTTGATTAGTTAAGATCAATAGAAAAAGATAATATATGTTGTTGAATGTTTTGTTGATTATCTAAATTCATAATAACATGCACATTTAATACATCAACTTAGACAAATTCAATTTACAAATTAAATACATAAAATTGATTGAAGTCAGTTTTATATTTTTGTACCATCTCTACTTTGCATTGTATTCATTGGTGTTATTTGGTTAAAATCAATAGAAAAAGGTAACATATGTTCTCTACTATATTGTTGATAATTTGAAGCTATAATGACATACACATTTAACACATCAACATAGATAAAATTTTCAAATGTAGGATTGCATTATATAATTAATATAAACAATAGTAAATTTTTTAATTACTTGAAATGAAGAGCATTGCTAGTTCATCTTTACAAATTGTATCTTGTTTATTTGATTAAGTATAGAAATGTGGTTAGAGATAGGAATTGAGTAATCTCCTATAAAATTAATATACATCTTTAAATTTTATTTTATTTGTTATTGTTTGATTTAGATCAATTAAGAAAGGTGCTCGATACAATAGATATAAATCAAACAATAACAAATAAAATACAATTTAAAGATTATTAATTTTATAGATGATTACTCAATTCCTATTTCTAGCCACATTTTTATATCTAATCAAATAAACAAGATACAATTTGTAAAGATGAACTAGCAATGCTCAGTGTTATTTTCATTTCAAGTAATTAAAAAAATTACAATTGTTTATATTAATTATATAATGTAATCTTACACTTGAAAATTTTATCTATGTTGATGTGTTAAATGTGTATGTCATTATAGCTTCAAAGGATCAATAATATAGTATAGAACATATGTTACCTTTTTTTATTGATCTTAACCAAATAAAACTAATGAATACAATGCAAAGAAGAGATGGTAGAAAAATATAAAACCGACTTCAATCAATTTTATGTATTTAATTTGTAAATTAAATTTGTCTAAGTTGATGTATTAAATGTGCATGTTATTATGACTTTAGATAATCAACAAAACACTCGACAACATATATTACCTTTTTCTATTGATCTTAACCAAGCAACAATAACAATGAATGTAATGCAAAGTACAAATGCTAACAATATGGTAATTTGAAATTTCTAAGTTATAGTAGATAATTTTTTATTTGGTGGTTTAATTTATTTACTATTGAGCTAATTAATCAACTTTATAATTTAACTTGTTATTATGCAATCAAGTCTACATCCATCAAGTGGCGTGAGGAGGCTATATTTTGATGATCTTCAAGCTTAGGATTTGTCTGAGACATAAGATCAATTAGACTATTAGGATTTAATGTGTATTTATTCAACATGCACATTATATATAGATTTTGAGATGACATATGCAACATTTTGTAAAAAATATTTTAAGTTGGTATAAATGTCAATTTTGTATATGTGTAGAGAATTATTCTACATTTTTATATAAAAATCGATATCTAATACAATTTTTTTATGTGCATGTTTTCCAACTTTAAACATTTAAATTTAAATGTATATTCATTTTAAAATGGCTAACTTATAAATAATATGTTATAGATTTCTTTCTTGTAATCTCACTTTCTATAATGGTAGTCATACTTAGGTATATGATCGTCTTATAATAATATGTGGCAATTTCTCTATTAAAATACCATAATTAGTAATAGTTAATAAAAAATAAGCATGGTGACAATCATATAAAGTATATATTTATTATTTCATTTAAATTCATGATAAATTATTACATATTTGTTCAATATTTATTTATGTTATGACAATGTTTTTCATAAAGGAAAAATAGGTTTGAAAGGGACCTAAAACCATAGAGTTTACAAGCTAGAGAAAAATAATCCATCAGAGTACCCAAAGAAAAGAAGCTACGACACAGAAAAAAGTAATAAAGGATAACAACCACCAACCAAGAACAAGCAAAAAGTCAGCAAGAAACCAACACCAAGCACAAACAAAGCTACCCTAAGGACTTTAAAGTCTCAACAATCGAGCAAATTTAAGGTTGCACATCTCTTGGGTCACCTTTTTTAGATCTTGGATCTCGGGTATGTGCAGGATCATCATGGAAAAAACAAGCCCTTAAGTGGCAAAAAATTTAAAAAAATTAGAGTTAGGCAACTTGATGTAAAAATTTAAATAAGTTATCTATATTATTTCAAAAATATATAATAATATAATCTGTAGCAAATTGAATGTAGTTTCTAAACTACTAGTTTTGTTTTTAAAAAATCTATTTGGTGAAAATTTGAAATTTCCAATGTAGTAGTACTTAAATTTCGTGGAAAATAGCGGCACCGTCTCGACCACCTCAACCACAATAAATAATACATTTTTTATAAGATTTTAGATATAAGTAGAGCAACGTCCTCGATGTTATGCATATTTTTTGTAATTTTTTTCCAAGTAAATAATTAATTATGAATTTTTTATTACAATTTTTTAAAAATATAAAAACTCATATGTCTAACCACCTTAACTTGGTCAAAACTTCATGAAATTATTTTATTTTTTTTAATCCTATAGTATGTGAAGCATAGAATGTGACACATGTTTTGGATTAAAAAAATGTGATACCGTTTGAAAGCTATAGATGTTTTGCAATCAGCCTATCAATAAGGACTTTAGTCGTAATTCAAATAGAAAATGAATAATAATTACTTATTAAATTCAAAGTAAAACATAATTTATATTGGTGGAAAACTGAGAATCTCCTTTAAAAACCCTTTTCATTTCATCAATTTTGGGTAAAGAAAAGGTTATCAACCACATACCCATCATATTGCCACTTTTTGACCCATCATGATCCAGCACATCACTTCTCATGAGGCAAAGAATCTGCTTTTCTCTTCAAGTTGGCTCTAGTCCTCTTTGAGTGGCCAGAATCATCTTTCTTACTTTCCTCCTTATCAGCTTCCAAGTCCACATACAACGACCCCTGATGGGTATTTTCCAGCTTCTCCACCATTGTGCTCAAGATAGTAGCATTTTGTTTCACAACTCTGTGGCTATGCTCCATGATGGTTTTCATAGTTTCCCTGATTTTGCCAATTTCCCCTTCCAGATGCTTAACGTTATTCTCATTATCCTTCTTCATCTTGTCTGTGAGCTCAACAATTCTTTGAAGGTGCTTGACCATCGACTTCTTCTCTTCCACAGTCCACAAAACCCCAACAGTATTTTGGGAAACTCCTTTAGCTTCCATCTCATCCAGTTTGCTAGTGACAACCCTATTTGTTGATGGTGTTTTTATGCACTTCTCAACACAGGCAGTGCATAGGTGCACTACCTCTCTTGAAAGACAATCTCCCACAATCGAATTGTAGAACACTATCCCAAGGTCTCTCGGATGTCAGGTCATGACAGTGCTTAGATACCTCAGTAGTTTGATGTGATTTGCTGGAATCACAAGGCGGTCTTACAGAAAATATAAAGTGTGGACACAAAGCATGAAGTTGGATCTTGGAATGGAGTTCTTAGGATAAAAACTATTATGCATTGGCTATAGGTTCAAACAGCAATCTTGGACTCCATTTAGTTGTTTGATTTGGCTTTACAATGTGCAATGAACATTAGCATAAGTCAGTTACTAAAATAAAGGAAAAGGGCAAAGGAGAGGAAAAGTTTCTAAGTCTGAAACTTGCTATGAATAGTGACAATGGAGTTCCTGCAATGGATAATTCCTTAAAACAATATCCCATTTAACCAGGGATTTCACAGTATCATGGAAATTGTGCTATCTTCTAAGGGCTGCAGATATTTCATCCTTCATCCACCACATACATGCATGGATCAAAGATAAATGTTTGGAGTAGCTTTAAAATCTAGTCCAGACTAACTTTGCACAGCTATGTACCTTCAGCAAATAGCAAAAAGTATGGACTAAGAGATCATCAACAAGGCAGGAATTTTCACAATCACCCAACAACATTCCTAAGATTTATCCAAAGAAAGTAAATAGCTAACTAAACAGACATAAGATCTAAGCTAAACATGTGAAATTGGAGGATGAATCAAATAACATGAGAGAAATCAAGAAAATACACCAAGTCAATATTTTTTCTTATAAATTTTTGCAGCATGTTTTTACAACAACTCAACTCTCACCTTTGCAAATGAGGGGAGTGCTCTATTTATAGTTTTCAAAAAGTTAAATGAATGGCCAAGATTCAATCTCATTATGTGGCCCAGATTCATTACAAAATAGGGTTTCACCTACCCCCAAATAGATCTCAATTTAAAATTACATTTTTGTCCCTTCCCTATTTCATCCTCTTGTGGATGACACTATAGCCTTTTCATCCTGTAGCTAATTGTTGTTTCCTTTGCTATAGCTACTCCTCTAGAAGGTCTTCTTCTTTGGCTGGGCTGTCCTCTTGCTCCTCAGAAGCTGCGTGCTCTATATACTTGAGGATGACGGCCTGGAGCTTGTCGATTTCAAGGATTTCACATCGTAATTCTTGGTAGCTCCACTCCTTAGCGTTCTCTTCCAGCCTTTTCCAATCTTCTTCATACTTCGAGCCTTGGTCCCTGAATAGCTCTGATCGGTCGAAGGTGCAGGCAGCAAAACTTAGGAACTCCATTGTGATTTCTCCGGCTGTCCCATCCTTCATCTTCTCCTAGAAGTAGGGCTTGACCTTCTCTGTATCCATTTGCATGGTGGGCATATCATAGCTCGTCATCAACTTGAGATATTCAGTGCATTCTGCCTAGATTTCCTTGATCCATTCAATATCTGGATCCACCTTGCTCAGGATTTGCTCTAACCTCTCCTTCCGGTTATCGAGGTCTTTGCGCCACACATCCACTAGCCAATGATCTTCTTTCTTCAGCTCTAGCTTCTCTTCCCACATGGCCTCAGGCATTTGAAGGATGCCTTCAATTCTCGAGAGGGTGGAGTCATCTAGGTGTTCAACCTTTTGCTCTCTAGTTGCTATCCCCAAGTCAATGGTGGAGATGTTGTAGCTTACCCCTGCCTGGCCAACAGTTGGCATTGCAATTTGTGCTATTCAGGAACTGGAAGCATCCATTTTTATTTTGGACCGGACCTTGGGCTTCTTCTCCTTCTTTGTCATGATCAGGGATCGAGCCAAGATGGCCTCCAATCTTGCCCTTGGGTCCTTCTGCACAGGAGTTGTCTTCTCGAGCTGCTTCTCCAACCAATCAGGCATAACAAATTTATCCTTGGGTGCATCCTGGTTGCCCTCACCCTTCTTAGTTAGAGGCAAGACCTCCGCCTCCTTTCCCTTTTGGGGTTCTTTCTTCTTTTGGAAAGCCTCATCCTCTTCATCAGAGTCGTGAACAAAAATGAGGCGTTTGACAGGCAGCTTGGTGGATAGCTGCCGGGTGGGACTTTCCTCTTTTGTTGATTCTTCTTCCTTCTTCTCTTCAGTAACTTTGGCCTCAGGGCTCTTGGCAACATGGGTCTCAGTCTCTACCAAATATTTAATTTTTTGCTCCTCTGGTGGCTGCCCTTCTTTATCGTGTGGTGACTCTTCTACCCCCTCCCCAATATCCTTTAGCTGCTCTGCCAACTCCTCCTCAAGGTCCTCATTGAACGTCTGGATGATTTCCTTAGCACCTGAGCCACCCTCTTCGTCTCCACTTTCGGAAGAGCTCGTCTCCTCTTCCTCATTGACTACCTTGTCGATGGTTCGGTGCTCGTACTTAGGGTGCTCGTGGTACTCATCAGCCTCCTCCTTGACAGACTTCGAGGCTTCCCGTTCTTGCTCCTCCAACTCCTCCAAAATTTGCATTGTGGCTTCCATAGCTAGCGGCCCGGTTGGCAGTTGTGAAGGCTGAGCAGTCGCGAGGGCTTGGGCGAGCGCTGCTTGGAGAGCTGGAGCCATTAAGATTTGTGAGAGCTCAGGGGGAAGGTTTTTCATGTGCCTTGTAAGAGCCTCAGGCATAGTGGCAAGGGGAACAGGTGACATTATTGTTGCCAGAGGGAGCGAGGTTATTGGTGACATGGCAGCAGAAGAGGAAGGGGGAGTGGTCATGCCACAGGAGGATTCGACGTTGATTATTAACTCGGCCAGGGGTGAAGGAGCAAGATGGACAAAAATGTCCATTGCCAGCAGGGAAGCGGCAATCATAGCAAGAGAGGTGGGTGGTGCCACAAGAGGGGCAGGGAGAGGCAAGGGAGGCTGCAATTCTGTTGTAGCCACTGTCTACTTGAGCCTTTTTGGAGATGAGCCTCCTGTTTCTTTCTTTGCTTGCTCCTTGGGATCCGTAGACTGCGTGGTCTCTATTCCCTTTCTCTTCTGGGACCTCGTGACTAGAGGAGACTTGGAGGTCTCACCAGTTGATGTGGTGGCAGCAACGTCCTCCGAGGCACTTGGCTCGCTCTTGAGCCCTTCATAGGTTAGGACTACCCCTTATCGTTTCAGATGCGCCACTTTTCCATCGATCCACTCCCTGGTGCGAGCTATGATCGGCTGGGTGATGGTGTCCAGGTCATCGACCTCTTGTTCATCCCAATCAATTGATGGTATTGGAAGGTTGGCTACTGTAGGGTACCTTGGGTGCATAATGGTGGACTCGTCCTCTTCGACCTGGTCCAGTACCAGGAATGGTTGCACCCTTCTCAGGAACTGTACTGTCATGCACATGTAATGACTGGCGCAAACCTCCTTGTCATCCTTGCAGTCACCCCAGAAATCTTCAATGTGGTATTGGTGGGCATACGCTAGCCCTAGTGCCTTCCTTACATGGCCATGTGGATCCATCCGTGGGTGGGCAGTGTACCAGTCAAAATTGTAATCCTTGAGCTCCTTCTCAGAATTACTGGCGCATTGAGAAGTTTGTAATTGGTATAGGCCCTGGCCAAGGGTCACGGGGTAGGAAATCCCCGCTATGTGCTTATTGTTGAAGATGGCTTGGATGTGTTGGAGCTGTCGAGAAAGCTCCAAGAGGATGATCCTGTCATTTGGGTACCGTGGCAATCTATTCAGCCGCTCTGTGAAACCCTAGGCCCAGATGTAGGTGAACTTGGGGAATTGGATGAACATAAAAGCATATTCCTTTAAGAGCGCCCTGGCGCTGTGAGAAACCCTCCTCTTGAAATCCCCAGCGATCAACCTGATGATGTGACTAGTGAAGGCGTCATTGACCCTGCAGTATTCTTTCTTAAAGTTGTGGTACTGGAGCTGTGGATATTTGTCAAATGGTTTTAGTCCTCGCTTCTACCCCTGATCGGGTACTGCAAACAACCCACTATATTGTTTTTGATCCGCCAGGGAGTAGACGAGGTAGGAGGTCATGTAGAATTTGGAAGTCTTTTTCACATTGATGAACTGCTCATGGAAGCAGTCACTTATAATCCCTCCCCAATAGAAGGAGACCTTGGTCGTGGCATCCTCATTTCCCCGTAGGATCTGCTCAATGTAGTATGTCATCCATTCCTGGAAGAAGGCGGCCGTTGGAAGACCCCTGACCCTACTCAATAAGGTTACCAAGTCATGGTAATCTTCGTGGAAATCGCTGCGGAAGAGTTCTTGGGGAACCTTCGTAGCACTGCCCCATTTTTCCTTAAGCCAATAGAGGTTGATTGACTTCTTGCATCCTCCCGGATTGGCATCCCACGCCGCCTGGCATTCGTCTAATGTGGGGACCTCCATCTGTTGGAACGTGGGAATGTGGAATGTCTTAGTGATTCCTTCTGGAGACATTTCTGCAAGGATGTTTCCCTCCTTGTCCACAATTGTTCTGGTGTCTGTTTGATAGGCTTCTTGGCAAGCCATCACTAGTTCGGGTGCCACCAGAGAGGGACGGAAGCTGGCGGCCTTGGAAATTCTGCTTTGTCGTATTAACCTGGTGTTCTTCGTGGTCGGGTTGACTCTGACCCTTTGAGTGAATTCATCAATATTCACTTGGCCAATATTAGTATCTGAAATCTCCTTCTAGTCGGTTGTGACCTTTGAGTGGAGCGGCTCACCCTGGAACTGAAACTTCATTTGATCCTTGTCTTCTTTTCCCCGAGAGGTCCTCCCTGATTTCTTGCCCTTGTCCTTTTCGGTGGAGGCCCCTGAAGTTCTCGCAGCTGATTCCATATATTCTGCAAGCAAGGGAAAAGTCAGCATAATAAAATATCAAAAGCGTTCATGTTAGTCCATATTTCAAAATAACACCTAAATAATCAATCAAGTATATCATAAATCTTATCTCTAAATGTTATTGATCTTCATTTTAGGGCATTTGGACAATCCGAGCCTGGAGGGCCAGACTTCCCTGGCAGGAATGCTGTCTAGAAGGGAAAACGTAGCCGAAAACTCTCGGAGACCCTTCTTGGCCAAATTTTAATGTTTTAGGAGGCCCATGATGGAGAAGAGCACAATTTAAGATATGGATCGAAGTCGGATTCTGATTTTAGGATCGTTTGGATGGATCTAAGGGGCTTCAGAGGTTTCAAGCTGGGAAGCTGTCAGGAGACGGCTGTTGGTGACGGCAGATAGCGGGCGGACATCCGATGGCCGAAGTCTGAGGACCGGGACCCGGAGGGAAAATGGTGGCCGATGTGTGCTTATCGTTCAGGCTTGGCAGCTTTCGGCGTGGCGGGGCCCAGTGGCCAGGGAGACGTGACGCGCCGGTCGTTGTGAGATTTTCGTGGATTTAAATAGCGGCAGCGAGGAGCGGCCCATGGCCCGGAGGTCAGGAAGCTGACAGGGATCCACCGTCGGGGGACAATGGAATCGTCATGGAATTTCAGGAATGAAACTCTAGACGACCGGGTCTGGAAGGTCCCACGGCAGCGAGGAGTTTTGGCAAGATTACACGGCAAATGGAGGCCCGGGTTCCGGCAACTAGGCAGACGGTGTGAAGATTCCACCGGGAGGAGATCCACGGACTTCCGCGGATGGAAGTCCAGGATCCGGGGCCCGGGGACACGAAAGCCCCCATTCCGAAAAGAACAGGCCAACGGCGGTGACAAGGCCGGGGTTCGGGGGGCGGGGGGCATCAGCAAGTTTGCGGACAGTACTTTGCCATCGAGAACGACATAAATTTGAGCACGAAAAACCGTCACCCAGGGCCCAAGGTTTAAAAGATGGATCAATTTCGCTAGCCAAGGGTTCAATAAGCAGAGAAGTACGTAGAGCCCGAGGGATGGGGCGCCAGGCGACGCCCACCATTGCGGAAGGCAAATCTCCCGCGAAACCCCGAAGAGAGATCTCTGGGGTTACGGGCCTGGGATGGCCGAAGGGCGCCGGCTCGGTTTGGAATTTTACAGCGGGGCAAAGACCGGGACCTGGCAGCTGGGGAGGCAGGACCCTCCGGCAAACTGAGCTCGGCAGAAGGCAGACGGAAGTCCGAGGGAGGAAAGCCGACTGACTGGGCCCGGAGAGGAACATTGCCGTCAGTGAATGTTTGGAGTATGGATTTCGACAGCGAAGGTGGGTTTCGGGCCCAGGAAGGACCTTTTCCCTGCGTGAAGAATAGTCGTGGCAGGGAGAAGTACCAAATTGGTAAGGAGGGCAATGTTAAGGGTTTTTCCAATTTTCAAGACACGGGTTTGGTGTGCCACTTGATACTCTACCGTATTATACCCCCCATCAATTTGTTCATTTATTTTAATCATTGAAAATCATGAAAAAAAATGAATGGGAGGGCAACCAATTGCCTACCTCGAACACATGGAGCGGGGAGATGTGGGATCTACCGGGAGTCGACGGAGTGATGTTGACGGTGAAAGCACGATGCTGGTCGAAGGTTGTGGGCTCCAGATGATGGCTTGCAATTCGCTCCAATTCCTGATTGTGAAAAAGACTTTGGCAGATTGGGAATTTTATACCCCAACTGCCATTAACACCCGCAATAAATGATCGTACGGCCGCAAGAAAAGTTGGTGAAATTTGAATTTAGGTCGGTGGCGGCGGCGGCGACCTCAGGGCCCGATGGCTGGGAGGACTTGAGGTGGCGGCCGCCGTAAGGTTTTCGCATTGATCGGGCGAAGGCGGCGGCGAGAGGTTCAGGGCCCGGAGTTTGGGGAGCCGACAGGATTCTGCCGCCTAAAGATTTTTCATGTTGGCGGCGATGGCGAGGAGCATCCCGGGGCCTGGAGGGTGAGAAGCCAGAAGGGATCCGCCGTCCCGGATGGCAGAACCATCACAGAATTCCAGGAACGGAACTCCAGACTGTTAGGCCCGGAAAGGAACATTGCACTCAGCGGGCGAGACAAGACCATAGACGGTGAGGACGACGGCGGGACCCGGGGGCGGGCCGCCACAGGAGGTTCGTCGTCGTGGACGGAAAAACCAAGACGGAAGTCCAAAAGCGGACTTCCGGAGACCGAGACCCGGAGGGGTAGGTGCCGCTCCAAAGATTTTGTAACAAGTTTGAGACAGCGAGTGGCAGGGCAGACCTCGAGGTCTAGAAAGATGCTCGACGAACGCCGAAGGGACGAAATTTCCAGAGGGGAAACCCAAAGAGGAAACCCCAGAGACCCAGGCTTGGAAGGGCCTGGGGCCGTTTCAGGGCCAAAATGCCAGAGGGATTCCCCGAGGCCCCGGAAGGCAACAAAACCAAAAGCGGAGACACGATCGATTTATGATGAAACTTTGGAGCAACATCGACCATGTGGATCAAAAAAAGAGGGGCACGCAAAATGAGGCAACCCCAAACAGACCCGACAAGGTGAAAGAAAAGAGGGTCCCCGTTCCGAACGGGGTGTGTGTGCTAAGGGCACAACACTATTTTTTAAGTTGAGGACCTTAATCTCATGAAAAACCCACTTCATAATCCTGAAGTAGTTAACAACCCCATTTCTAGAAATTGCCAAAATATCATTAGGAAATTCTAGGTTTGGCTTGAACTTTTTTGTGGGGGGATTCTTCTTGATTTTGGCCTCCTCAGAAGTGCCAATGGGGCTTTTTGTAGAGAAATCTTTTTTGTTCAAGGGATTTCTTTGAAGGGTTTTCTTAGTTATCTATTTGGGGGAGGGAGGAACTTCCTCTTCCCACTCAGTGTCTGAATCATCTTTGTCCTTAGACATACTAATATTAGTATCATATCCTTCCGAGGTCGAAGCTGTTAAGGGGTTAGACAAGGCTGACATATGTTTAAAATGCTCATGAATAAGCTGAATAAGGCCAGTATGTAGGACCAGATTCTTCCTAGTACTTTTTCTATGTTCATCAATACTATTATTCAAGGGATAGAACAAGTAGTGAGGAAAGGAGAGCCTTACCTTATATTGAAAATGATTGAGGAGGGTAAAATGGTAACTGTAGACTTTTGTAAATCTGTCATCCAACATAATGTACTCCATAAGAATTCTATGCACTGCCTCCATATCTTCTTGACCATCCCAACATCAAAATAATGGTTAGAAATTATGACTAGCTCCTTCCTTTCCTCATCAATTTTGGGAAATCTGATAACAATTTCATCCAAAAAAATTTTGTCATGAAAGAACTTCACCCCCTCAGTCGTGAGACTAGTGATTTCCCCAATAAGGTTCTCATCCACCTTAACCTTCCTCCCTGCGAGAATAATTTCAACTTTCTTCCAATGTTTAGCAAAATACTTTGTAATATTTGGGTGAGGACCATAGAGCTTTTCAATGAATGGCTGCAGCCCACCCCACTTAATTTTCCTCCATGCCTTCAATTTTTTCTTGTGCTTCTCATAGCTAGTCGGCTCCACCCTCTTTCTAGTTCCCCCCATTGTTGCAATAACCTTGCTTATGTTGCTTGCAGGGAAAATGAACATAATAGAGAGCTAGCAGTAGAACCAAAGCACCTACAAAACATGCCAGCCCTTACAGCCTGTAGAGATAATAATAGTGGCACCATCATATCAAATGATGTTGCAGTACCTGGCTTTATTCTCCTTAATCATCATTAAATGTGATAGCTTTCCCATGAGTGATATCATAATCTATTAAGGTTCTTACGTAAGCTCCCAGATCATTATAATTCTGCCACGTTTGTTGCCCATTTTTTTTATGCCCTCATTAGCAAAATAGTCATCCACGCTATTTGTTTCCCTAAAGACATGGGATATTCTTACCTTATCAAAGTTGGATAAAATAGACATAGCTTCTTCAATCCAACATTTAATGGTCCATGAGGGGGGGGGGGAATTTCCAAGGAGACACTCAATAATATTTTTAGACTCACCCTCAATCCTTATATTTTTGAAGTTCATTGTATTAGCAAGGCCAATTACTTGGAAAGCTCCAATGGCTTCGGCTAAGTGATTAGACTATGTGCCCAAGGAGATAGTCACAACCGCAACAAACTTTCCATTATAATATTTTATCACTCCCCCACTCCTTGCCGACCCTGGATTTCCCTTGGCCGCCCCATCAAAAGTAGCTTTTATCTAGCCCCTAGGAGGGTGACTCCAATTAACACCTTCATGATTCTTTTCATTGGTCTTGACGCCTTAGAAACATCTCTTTTGATATTCCAATATTTTGCCATCTTGAGGTCATAGTTAGAGCATACCACAACCTCCATCTTATTCTCATGATAAGGGATATTATTGATGTTTTCCACAATTAGCCTGTATGTTTTCTCATACACAATATTCTCTGGAGCTTCCTTGTTGCTGGGCCCAAATTGATCGTCGATATGTTGTAGCTGGTACCCATATCTTTATCTGTCACATCGGTGGGAATTTGTATCATTCGGGACCTGGAGGCATCAACTGTGATGTGAGAGTAGACCTTTAGATTCTTCTCTTTTTGGGTTCTCATTTGAGCTTGTGCTAGGATTGCCTCTAATCTTGCCATTGGGTCAGCAACCACAAGAGCTTTCTTCTTTTCTAATTGGCTCTCTAGCCAATCAGACATCTCAGTTTGACTTTTGGGTGATTCATGATCACCTTCCTCTTTGTCCTACTAATCTTCCCCATCATTGGGAATCTTCCCCTCATCATTTTCCTCCTCCTTTGAGCCCTCTATTTGCATAGCCTTCCCTTTATTTGGCTCAGTAGAAGATATATTCTCTCTAGTGATGCTCAACTATTGTTGGGAAGTCCCTTTATCTTTTTCATGCTCAACCTCAACATCCTTCTTAGGCTTGACATATTTTTCTTGCATGCTCTCTTCTTCTTTGTTTTTTGACTCTTTTTGTAGAAGAACTCCCTCTTTGAATGAATTCCTTCTTGCCTTAAGCTCTCTTTTTGGTTGGTTTGTGGAGGCTCGTCAAGGATCTCCACATCTGTATCAGTATCTACTTTCTCTTCTTCGAAATGATGCTCCTCAGGGTTAGCCTCTTCACTTACATCTTTGTGCTTGTGAGGCAGCTCCTCATCTAGCTCTTGATCTGAGGTTTCTACCTCATAAGGCTCATCGAGCTTGTCATCTCCTTCATCCCCAGAGCCTTCCTGTACTTCTTCGTTAGAATCTACCTTATTGATATTTATGCTTAGTCCACCCTCCAGATGTTCAAAGTAGTCATCCTTATCAAAATCTTTGGGATCATTGGCTATGGCTTTCACAACCTCTCCTTGTTGTTCCTTGTGTCGCTTCTCCATCTCTTTTGAGATTTTCATAGTGGCTTCCATCTTCGGTAGTTTGATAGGTGGTGGGGGAAGAGGCAGGGAAGCAACAATTTTGAGCCATTAAAGCTTGAACCTTGGGGTCAAGGATTACCCTAGAGAGTTCATCAGGCACATTCTACATATATGTCATAAAAGCGTATGATAGAGTGGGTATTTCCATAGTGGTTGTCATTGTAGAAGGAGGAAAATTGGATAGAGTAGGAAATGGAGGTGGGAACAAAGAATTTGATAGCAAGGAAGTAGTGGATGAAGAAGAGAACACTACCACTGGGGCGGTTGGCGAGGTGGACAAAGATGTCCACAACAGGTGGAGATGAGATGGGTAAATATTGCGTTGGAGGTAGTGTGAGTAGTAGTAGTGGTAGCGGAGATGGATGTAGTCAGTGGTGGTGAGCGAGGATGCTCAGACTCTTCCTCCTTGGGCAGAGTTTCCTCCTCTTAGACAGTCAACATTTCCAACACAAAAGTCCCCATTCTTCCCTTCTTCAATGAAGGTGACCCTTCTGTTGTTTTTCTAGTATAGACTTTGGGCTTAGGTTTACGCTCAAGCACCTCCTTCCTCTTTTTGGATCTTGTAATAGGTGGGGATTTCGGTGCCTCACCAGAGGGTTTTGCAACAACAACACTATTAGTCTCACTGCTCATTTCATCCTCGAGCTCCCCATATGTAAGCTTGGCACCTTGTTCCTTTAATTTAGCAATCTGGTCCTCTAGCCATTACTTTGTTTTTTTCTCCACATGACGAGTGAGAATATCCAGGTCAGTGACCTCTTCTTCAGACCAATCTATCACCGACAAAGGCACATTCATCAAGGCACCATATCTTTCATCTATCATGTTATCATCATCGACAACTTGGTCTAGCACTTGAAACAAGTTGACTGACTTTATGAATGCAAGTCATTCTCATATAGTGGTGCATCGACACCTCTATGTGGTGTTTGAAATTTTCCCAAAATTCTTCAACATGAGGTTGATGGCCATACTCTCTCCCAACCCATTTCTTCAATTTTCCCTTGGGGTCTACTCTTCCTTTATGTTTATGAAGGTTGAGATTATACTCAACCAACTCCTTTTCTAAGTATTCTAAACATTGGGCAGCAGGGCAAGCATACATACCTTGTCCAAAAGTGAGAGGATATGGGACCCTTTCTCTATGTTTATTGCTTAACAATGCATAGAAATTTTGCAACTTTCGAGTTACCTCTAACATAATAATCCTATCATTGGGGTAGCGGGGTAACCTATAAGGTCTTCCCGAGAATCCCTTGGCTTTGATGTAGGTGAACTTGGGGAACTGGATGAATAGATATCCAAAACCTATCACAAATGCCTTTGCACTATGTGTTACCCTTCTTTCAAAATATTCAACTAGGAATCTGATTATATGCCCAATGAAGGCACCATTTACTCTTCTATTCTCCCTCTTGAAGTTCCTATATTGTAGTTAAGGGTAGCCGTCATATACTTTCAATTTCCCTTGCTTGGTTCTCAATTATCCAACGTTGAATAATCAGGTTTATATGGGAATTTGGCCACCAGGAGGTAGAACAAATAAGAATTCATGAAGAACTAAGAGGTCTTCTTTACCTCCATTAATTGTTCTTGCATGTTATCACTAATCATTTTTTCCCAATGGAACCGGGTCTTGCCCTCGAGGATCTCTTCTATAAAATAGAACATCCAATATTTGAAGAATGTAACTGTGGGAAAACCTATTACTTTACTCAAGAGTGTGACTAGATCATGGTACTCCTCAAAGAAGTCACTCTTGTATAGTGTTTTGGGAACTTTGGCAACACTTTCCCTTTTATCCTTCAAACAATTCTAGTTAATTGTTCGTTTGCACCGGATAGGGTCTATTTGCCATACATTTTGGGAAAAATATTTCTCTACTTCTTTGATCTTGTCAAAGATTAATATGCCAAAGGTCTTTCCGATTAACTTGGTCGAGAAATATGCCAATACTCTACCGTCATGGGGTATATGCAGGATCATGATGGGCCAAAAAGTGGCGATATGATGGGTATGTGTAGGGTATGTGGCTGCCAATTTTTTTTTAACCCAAAATTGATGAAATGAAAAGGGTTTTTAAAGGAGATTATCAACTTTCCATCAATATAAATTATGCTTTACTTTGAATTTAATAAATAATTATTATTTATTTTCTATTTGAATTACAACTAAAGTCTGATTGATAAGCTGATTGAAAAACATCTATAGTTTTCAAACGTATCACATTTTTGAATTCGAAACATGCATCACATTCTATGCTTCGCATACTATAGGATTAATTTTTTTTTTTGAATTTCATGAAGTTCTGAAAAATTAAGGTGGTCAAACATACGATTTTTTTTATATTTTTTAAAAGTTGTAATAAAAAAATCATAATTAATTATTTACTTGGAAAAAAATTACAAAAAAATGTGCATCATATTGGGACATGAGTCCTCTAATTATATCTAAAATCTTATAAAAAAATATTATCATTTTATTATGGTTAGGGTGGTTAGAAAAACACCTACTTTTTATTTTTTCCCTAAAATTTAAGTACTACTACATTGAAATTTCAAATTTTCACCAAACAAATTTAAGAAAAAAAAAACCTAGTAGTTTAGGAACTACACTCAATTTTCTACAGATTCTATTATTACATATTTTTGAAATAATATAGATAACTTATTCAAATTTTTATGTCAAGTTGCCTTACTTTGATTTTTCTAAATTTTTCATCAGTTAAGGGCCTATTTTTTCCATGATGAACTTGCACATACCCCATGGTCAATTATCTTTCTATTGGATTGGTAGCACTCCTGACAAGCCATAACCAACTCTAGGGCTATAAGTGTGGGAGGGAAACTAGTAGCTTTAGCTAGGCCACTCTTCCTGATTTTCAAGGCCCTATCCATTTTGGGGTTCAACATGACCCTCTCCCTAAATTCATCTATTCTGAAATTCCCGAAGTCAGTATCTGAGATTGTCTCCCATCTGGAGGTAATCTTTGATGTGTGTTCCACTTCGTGAAATTTGTACTTCATTTTCTCTTTCTCTTCCTTTCCTCGGGGAGCACAAGAAGGCTTCTTTCCTTTGTTTTTTGTCCAGGCTTCTCAGAAGGCCCCACAGTAGGTTCTATAAATCCTACATACACATGATGCAGTAAATGCGCTTACATATAAATGCAAGTGAATATCAGTGAAATCTGATAGATTGAGTGTTAGATCATTAATAAATTATCAAAAGAGCATAAAATTTATCACCATTAAGTATTTTGCACTTATTTGGGTAATTTAGGGAATTGTGTGCCCAGAGATGCAGGTTTCCCCTTGGTGGAAGCCATCAGAAGGAAGGTAGTTAAATAACGCCTCTGAAGCCACATAATCTCACAGGCAGTGACCCATAGAAAGATATCCACATTGTTTTTCAAGAGGGAAAATTTCTCAAAAAGTGGTTCGACATGTGTAGAAATGAGTCACAAGGTACTTGGTGTTATTAGGTTATAGCTTGATGCCTTTTGGGGGTTTGGGTCATGCGTGTGTAGGGAGGTCGAAGGGAATTTTGAGCTAAGCTATTAGATAGTGGCGTTCAGGGGACATAGACTTGTAGATGGAAGTATGCATTGCAGGACCCATGGGCACTTTGGATGTAGTGAGTTAAGCCTTGGAGCTTCAATCATTTGGGAGATGTGAAAGGGAAAAAATTCTTGTGTAACCCATCATGTGGGATGACGCAGGCATCCGACCATTTGAGGAACAAAAATGAAGTAGCGGCCATCTACAAGCAGCCACCCATAGAGACCATCCCCCAATTGTTTTGACTTGTAATTTTGGTTTGGCATATTCTTGAAGATGGGAAGGAGACAAGGTAAGAAGAGCCCACAATGCAGGCGGAAGGGGTGACTTCATCATTAGGCAATAATGATTGAAGGATAGTGAACTGCACAGAGCGGCCCACAATGAGTTCAGACATAGTGAATTTTAGTCACCCAATCGGTAGTGAGAGAAGCGGATCCTACGGTGCAGGTGGATGCTAGGATTTGGCCATAGGATAACGATGCCCAGCAAGCATACTCCTGATGACACCCGTTTGTACAAACTAGCCCACATGGGCACTCTAAATTCATCGATTTTCTAATTTTTAAGCTGATAAGTTTCATCACGACAATAGGGGCAAAAAAAATGATGTGGAAAGCCACCAGGATTAGGCTGCTAATCAGCAATGGTGGAACAAGGGCCTCCTGCAACAGGAACTCTGCATGGGTGTTCTTGTATTTAGGCCAACAACCTAGCCATTTTCAAAGGATTTTTCAAATTTCATTAACAATGACTGGAGCACCAATACAAGCCACAATGGTTTGTCTGTCATATGAAGAACGACAAGGGAAAAGTGAGAATCCATGTGAAGGCGGTCCTGTAGTTTTCACAAATTTAAGATGGTGCCAATGGTTTGAATGTCGAAGGTAGGTTGTTTATAAAGACTACAAAATTTAGAAAGACCACCGAGTGCGAACTATAAAGACTACAAAATTTAGAAAGACCACCAAGTGCGAACTAAGTTTTCTTTCAACAATTTGAATACTTTTCAAAACCCTAACACTCTATAATTTAATCACACAATAGAGAATAATGTGTGCATACCTTTGAGACTCATGTAATGCAGAGAAAATATGATCTGAGTCTATTGAATAATCTCGCGCAGGCTGGAGCTCTTGGTTTGCCATTGAAAATTTGAAACCAGGCATGAAAATGATAGGTTTGACCCACCTTTTATAGGTGAACTGCCATTAATGAAGTGCAATAAATTTTGGTACAACAATAGATAGGGTAGATGGGGTTTGCAGAAACCAAATTTGGTGTGGCCATCATCAAAGACCAAGACGACGAAGGACAGTGTGAACCTGCCATGCTGGCAGAAGCCCTAGGTTAGCTGCTACTTAGCGATGAAGCAACAATAGTGATCCGCCAAGGGAGACCTGCAAATGCAATTCTGCAGGGGCCGAAGGATGCTAGAGAAAAAGACTAAGGGAAACCTGCAAGGGGATTTTTTCAAAATCCAAAGGACTTAGAAAATTTGAAGTGGTGATTTTGGTCAAATGGAGATTGATGACTTTACTACATGTGACCAACTCAAGCTCAGAAATAGGGGCACACAAAATGAGGCAAAGGAAAAAGGAAAGGAAAGACGGGGATCCCCATTCTGAATGGGGCATGTGTGCGATAGGAACAATAAATGACAACTCTACTAGGAGAACGTTCCCGAGCATTCTAAGGGTAAGGATTCATCTGGAACCTAGAATTTTTGGTTTCATAGACTAGAAGCTAGTTTCCATAAGCAAACTAAAGACTTGAGAAGAAAAAAATGCTTGGTTGAATCTGATTATTGAAATATCTTAGGAGTGTGTGTGCATTATGTTCATTTCCTTCTTTTAGAGACTATAACGAACAATAGTCAATTAGCTAAGGCAAGCTACGTAAGTTGTCTATCCCCAAAAGTAACGTGGAAATTGTTCTGCTACCAACTAGACATCCATAGCACCGACAAAGTTATCATTGTGACCCAATGAACATTGCTCTATGGTTAGCTAGACATCCATAGCCCTGATAGAGTTGCTCGCACACCCACATAGTTGTATGTTTCATCATTTTCTTCTCTTCTTTTTCTTTTTATATATTTTCTTTTGATACTCTTTTGCTCAATTGTATAAGCACCAAAGCTCATAGTGGGCTTGGAAATCATAGTGGTCACTGGAGTAGACTTAAGATTTTTCACTTGCCAAAACCTCATAATGACTATCATATAGCTTGTCAGAAATATTTAAGGTGTGCATCGTGTGTAACCTAAGATAGATGTGAAGAGACTCAAATAAAGGTTTAGTCCTAGGACAAGTTGGAGTTCAAGTAAGGAAACTTAACTCACGAAGGAAGATATAAATTCACAATAACTAATGAATACTTACCCAGAGAACATAAGGGAGTAGGCAGCAAAGTAGTCTCTCTGACGAGCTAAGCACAACCACTGCATGAAGACCGGAAAACACCCTTAGCAAAAAAAAAGCCAGGAAAGCAAGCAAAAGAAATGTAGCAAAGAAAAATAACCTACTCTAATTATATACAACTATATACAAAGGAGATGAGCTTGGATAGCTCAAGCAAGAAAATAATGCTTGAGGTACTACCCATTGATAGGAAATGAAACATCCTCTCTAGTTAGCATTTTGAGGCAGAAGGCATTATCTCCTAGAATCTCAAAAATCTGAAAGGGGCTAAGCTAGAGCTTGTCGAATTTGTCATGTCCCCCTTTCTTTTCATGGGCCTTGTCTCAAGAGAGGACTAAATCTGCAATCCTAAAAGCCTTTACTTTGGCTTGGTGATTGAATCATCTTTTGAGCACAATCCCATAATTAAAGGCCCAACTAGAAAAATTAAGGGATGAAAAGGTGGTTCGACCATTGTTAGAAACTAAAGCAAATGGGCAACCAAAGTGATTTAAAATAAAACTTTCCAAAAAATTAGTGACTACTTCAGTTGTACATTACCTACATATTGTTGCTTCAGCCCATCTAGTGTAGTAATTAGAAGCCATCAAAATGTACCTATGGCTTGTAGAGGACGGTGGGCTTACTAGACTAATGAAGTCAAGTCTCCACTAAGCAAAAGGCCTTACCTCTGTAATTGGTTGCAACAAGACATCAACATTCATTTCTCAAGTGGTGGTGGTCTGGCAAGCATGATAGGATTTGACGTGGTTGTGTGCATCCTTGAATAGCGTTGGCCAATAGTACCTAGCCTGAAGGATCTGATGAGCAATGGAAGGGATGGATTCATGGCCAGTGTCAAACTTGTCATGAAATTGTTTTAGTACCTCAACTACTTCCTTTCCCAGGCATTTGAGGTAGATTCCTTCATGATTTTTCTTATACAATATAGATCCTTGTAGCATGTAGTTGTTGCTATTCAACCTTAAAGCACATTTCTGTACTCCTTGCAGTTGTGACAAACACTTGTTGTTCGGTAAATAATAAACAACTTTAGCATACCACTCTCCTGGAGAGACATCCACTAGCTGGTACTACTGCACTGTGAGCTCGGGTCTAGTTTCTACTATGGTGTGAGTGAGGGCCTATCCTCGGACCAACTTCATGGGTTGAATCTCCATGTTGTATTCTTGTAGCAAAGTGACCCATTTTTCTCTTCTTTCTCCTAACTCATTCTGCATTAATATGGTCTTAACAACTAGATCTAGGACTATTGCAAACACGTTGTTCTAGAGAATATAGTGCCAAAATTTGTTAACTCCTCTTACCAAGGCATAGGCTTACTTTTCAACATTGTGGTACCATAATTATGCATCTTTCAGTGGAGCACTTATAAATTCAGTGGGGTGCTCATTTCCCTCATCATCTTTCTACATTAAAATGCTGGGGCAAGAGTGATATGATGCGAAAGAATATATGTAGAATGGCTTCAAGTAGTTTGGACTAACCAGCACTAGATCATCTGCAATTGCTTTCTTAATTTCTTCACAAAATTCTACTTGGTTTTCGGTCTCCACTCCACTTTAGCATCTTGTTTGAGCATGGCGTTCAATGACTTGACGATTTCCATGAAGCCTGTGATGAGTTTCCTGATGAAGTTGATTTTCTCGAAAAAGGACTTCATTTCCTTTTTGCTGCCTGGGGGATGAATTTTCAATATGGCCTGGATGCACTTTGGATCTATTGAGATCCCTTTCTTTGAAATCACATGTCCTAACAAATTGCCTTTAGTCACTCCAAAAATGCATTTCTTTGGGTTCAACAAGATACTGAACTTTCTACATTTTTGAAAGACCTTGCACAAATTGGAGATGTGGTCCCCTCTTTTCTTAGAGAACATGGTAAGACCATCCATGTATATGATGATGCACTTGCTAATGAGGTCCTTAAAGGAAATTTACATGGCACATTGAAATGTAACTCCGACATTGATTAATCCAAATGACATCCTTATGTATGCAAACTTTCCCCACTTTGTAGTGAACACTATTTTATGCCTATCTTCATAATGTACCATCATTTGGTTATATCCAAAAATGACGTCATCTGGGACTTGTTGACTATCTGCAATACCTCATCTAGTGAAGGCACTGAGTACTTGTCTTTTTTAGAGGCTCTATTTAGATTCCAGAAATCCACGCATAATCTAATCCCTCCATTCTTCTTTTTGACCAGAACCAAATTTTCCACCCACGTGGATTTCCTAACTAGGAAGATATTTCTAGCGGACAACAACTTCTGAAACTCTTTAAAAATAATTGGCTCCAACAACGCATTGATCGGGTGTTGACACTGTTAGAAAGGTGTCACATCTGGCTTGAGGGGGATGGTATGAGTGATAATTGAAGTATCATAGGTTTTCATGTCTTTGAATCCCCAAGAAATTACATCATGATACATGCATAAGGTATCAATGACCCCCTTTCTTTCATCTAGTGTGCACACTTTTCCTATGAACACATTTTTAATTTCCTTAACCATGCCCATGTTGTGAGCATTACATTGATTGTCTGTCGACTCCTTCTTAGGCTACTGATCTTGATCCCTTATCTAGTCAAAATCAAATATCCTCTCCATCTTAACCATATCTTGTGGTATTGTGTTGGTTTTTAGATTGATTACTCCCTCTATATCAAGTTCAGCCTCTTCTGGTTCCATTTCATCAATGATTTGGGATACGAACACATTGGAACTAGTGATGAAATCAAGGATGTGCTCACCATCATTGAACACTTGAAAGTTGGTGATGTTGTCGGGCATTGATGGGGTAGAGGTGAGTTCTATTGTGAATTTCTTTAAGATGATTAAGGATAGGGGCTGAAGGGTGCTAGCTGCTTGAGCTAATGCATCGGGAATTTGATTCCTATTGTGAGGGATTAACTAAATGTTGAATACATATAATCCTTCTATAAGATCCCATACCCTATGTCTATAGTTTGATAGCCTTTTGTCGTGACAGGAGTAAAGTTTCCTAACTTGTTTCACAACTAGTTCAGAATCACCAAAGACTTGCAATATTTTAACCCTTTTTCTTAATGCCATTAAAAGACCATGAACTAATGCCCCATACTTTGCTATGTTATTTGTGCAATAAAATTGGAGTCTATGGGCAAAAAAATATGTCTTACTTGTGGGTATGGTGAGCTCGAAGTTGGATCCTACTCCTTTCTTGGACTTGGATCCATCAAACTGTAGCATCTAGAACTTAGAAGAGTCTTTGAATTTGGAATTGGTTGAGCGTGCTTCCTTTCTTGGTTGTGCATCTACTTCTGTATCATTAGGTAGCTACGTGGATCTGGTTTGGTCTTGATTTTGCTATACTCCCACAACTTATTTTGGGGCACCTATCCCTTGATACTCTTGATTGTTGTTTGACATAGCCTACATTGTGCACCCTACACCAACTGGGCAACAACTTTTAAAAATCCATTCTCACTCCCAAATTAAGTTGATCTTGTGCACATTTCTACATAAATTCTTTGAATCCATAAAAAATTCCAAGGTTACCATCTTTGTAGGATTCTTCATCTTTAGATTTAACCAGCACCTTCATACTATCAGGGACACGGGTTAAGTTGGCGGGGGCACTGCATAATATAAGAAGGACCTCTTCAACCACTTCTTCTTGGAATTCTTCTTCACCCTGATAGGCCATGCAACAATAATTCCCCAACCCCACTTCTAAAAACAACACCTTATTCGTATTGTTGTGCTTTGTGATCATAAACTTCATTCGAGGCTCTAGATCAATGTGGATTTGATTAGGCAGCCCCTTCCAAGGCAACCACAAGTGGGAATAATCTATATCAGAGCAACCATTTAAGGCTCGTCATAAATCTCTTCCGAGTATGATGTTGTAGGTGTCTAGAATATCAACAACTTGAATGTCTTTAACCTGCTAGACCCTTGGATCCACTACAATTTGCAAGGGTATTTGGTTCAATTCCCCAACTATGTTCACTTCTATCTTATCCAACTGAGTTACCTTTCGTCAGGAGGGGGTGGGTGTTATTCCTAAAGATTTTCATACTACCATTGGTATGACATTAGCCGAGGCTCCTGAATGAAGCAAGCAGTTATGCATATTCTTACCAAATATTTTGATTATTGTCAAGAAAAGAGGGGTCTCTAGCTTCCCCTAGAACAACCCCATGGATACGTCGGCCTGGGCTACTTGAGCCTTGTCTTTATCATGGGATTTTTCCTTGGTTTGTCCTTGATTCGAATCTTTGGGGGGAGCTATGTCTACTAGTCAAATGTGATTGAATTGCTCTGGTTTAGGGGTTGATCTGGTTTCTTTCCCAAGATTTCCCTAATTATAGGCTCACTTTGGGAGGTGTCAAATCAAACCACCTTAGTAGACGATTCTTGAGTTGACTTGGATGAAGCAGTCCCATTGAGCATCCTAAAGAAGACATTTCTAACCATTAGGACTCTGAGTAATTCAAAAGCTGAAAGGTCAACTTAACTTTCTTAAATTCTTTGGCTACGTATTCCCCCATTTGTTCAACCTTTTCTTTGAAAGATTTTCCTTGGGAGGAACTAGTAGGCTGATTTGATTTTGATTTGGCTGCCTGTTTCTAAAGTTGGAAGGAGTAGAAGTCATGAAAGGACCACCTACTTTCCTATTTTTCAAGTTCTAAGGAGTTTCTCTTTGGTGGAACATTTGAACTTCATCTTCACGTGGCTCTTCCTCATCTATGAGACCATTATCTATTGGATTGAAGAGTTGGGACAAGGCACTATCGTTACTTACCTCCTTCACCTTTTCATCCTTGGGCATAGCCTCCTTCTTAGGTGCGTTACTTTCACTTTTTGGGAAAGGAGCTTGGTTGAACACAAACACTAAAGAATCATCTGGCTCAAAATGAACAAGTCTCGGCAAGCCGAGCCATCAACTGCATTCTAGACTTCTACTAGAATTTTTTTTGCTGTAGTTTGAAATTTCGGACAATCCAACTCAAAATTCCTATTCGTCTTATAGATTCAACATCTAGATAGCTAGTCTCAATGAGATAAACCCCACTTGTAGGTTTATCCACGCTGGTTGGTGGATTAAGAGGTGTAGGGACACCTCCATTATTTTTCCTTGTGTTCCACGTTTGATTTTTCCTTTTTGAAGGCCTTCATTCAAAGCATTGGCTTGAATTTTGTCCTCTTTCATAATTTTGCTTGGAAGAAGCACCTGAATCATGGTTGTCTTGATTGAGATTGGCTTGAGTCCTCCTTTGAGAGGCTTGCAACTGGTTGTTTTGGTTCCTTAGGTGTGTCATCTCTATAGACAACTTCTTTACCATTTTAGTCAATTCATCGATCCGATCCTTCTCTACATTATTCTACTGTGGTACTGAATTCTAAAGGAAGACTAGTTGTGTCATAGGTTAGTTTTGTTGAGCAGGTGGGAATTCTAAATTTTGAAAGTATGTAGGCACTTGGGGCTATTGAGCATAAGCTTGATGTTGTGAAGACTACAAGTAATGAGGCACAAAAGGTGTCTGGTTCAGGGGCTGCCCTAGATGCGACACTATTGGCAGCTGAGGGACTTGATTTAGCATGGGTGTCTGATTGGACAAGGCATGGGTAAGCCCTTGGATTTGGGTTCGATGAGAAGCTGGTCCTAATGAGGGAAACAAACCTATGATGTGTTGCCCCAAGTCTGTGTTTGTAGTGACTGCTTCTGCATATGCATCCACCAACCTTACAGGCGGCAGGTGTATCCTTTTCACCAATGTGGATGTAGGATTATCCAAGGCAGTGTAATAGACTAGCCTAGCTAAGGCATCATCAACCACATAAGGTGACTGCAACTTCATGTAAGCTCTATGGAATCGGTCATTAAAGGAGCAATGGAATCATTAACTTCCCTCCTGATGAACATGAACTGTTGGTATAACTAAGAGGGGCTAACATGAAGCTTGAACTTCTATAGGAATGTGTCCTTCATTTGATCCCAAGTGGTGATGGATCTAGTAAGAAAATGGATGTACCAATAGAAGGCATTCTCTCCCAATGAGTAGGGAAAGAGCCTACAAACCACATCTTCATGCTCTATCTACATATCCTTTAAGGCTATTTGGAAGATTTTGATGTACTTTTCTCCTCTCCTTTGTAGATCACGTGGGTGGAACTTACTGCAAAAGCCTTCTAGATTCTTTGGCATGCCATGATAATCATTGAAGGATAATGAGGATGGATTATTACTGAGCCAAGCCATTATGGGAGGTAGAGGTTGTACTACTGTAACTTGAGGCTGTGATGAAGCAGCAGTTGGGACAATGCTTTGGATGAGAAGTGCAGGGATTGGGACAACACCTTGGTTTTGGGAGGTGAAAGGTGGAAAGGAAGCTTGAAGTGAATGGAAGGAAGGAAGTACTATTGGAGGCGAAGCAGAGGAATGGGATGGAGGGAATAGAGGTCGAGTGGATGGGGCTAAAGCTAATGCTTCTCCCTTTTTGACTCTCTTAGCCTTGGTGGGAAGTTTTAGCTCTTGGAATCCTCCCTTGTTTGGTGTAGAACTAAGCACTCTATGAGACCTTTGAGGGGAGGAGGAACCAATTCGATCCAGCTTACCCTAGCTACCCTCTTTCTAGCCCCAATTCTGTTGATGTGTGTTTTAGAACTTCTCAACATAGACAATGCACAAGTGTAACACCTCTCTTGATAGGTAATTCCTACAACTGAGTTTTAGAAATCACCCCAAGGTCTCTTAGGTGTCAGGCCATGACTAAGCTTGGAATTGTTCAGTTGGTTGATGTGATTTGCTACTAATCACAAAGGGAATTTATGGTTGACTAAGCATGGACGGAATTGGATCTGCAAAAGGAGTTTTATGAGTTCTGGAAATGTAGTACAATTGTTGCAAGTGTTGGACAACAGTATAAAACTCCTCTTTTCTCATCAAATTTGGCTTTGGGATGATGTTGGAACTTTTTCTTGCTTCAACCCTTAAAGAAAAGTCAAAAGAGAAAAGGGATAAGAAGTTTCCTAAACCTGCAACTAATGTTGATTAGTAACAATGGAGGATGCTATAGTGGACAACCTTCCTAAAACCTAGTTCCATTTAGCCAAGGGTAGTCTATAGTCTCATGAAACAAGTGCAATATTCTAAGGTCTACATATTTTCAAACATTCATTCATCATTAAAGCATGAACAATAGACGAACTTAAGTGCAACAATAAAACAATGCTCAAACTAACTTTATACAATTGTTTATCATCAAAAGACAACAAAAAGTATGAGTAAGGAAGATATCAACACCATAGCATTCTTAACCATTAAAGTGCAACATATACTAACAACTAAGGAAAATTAAAACTAAAACAACAAAGCTAAAATCTAATGTTGGGGAGAATGAATCATGCACACATGAGAAGAAAACACAAGAATCCATCAAACAATGCTATTCTCATTAATTTTCTATAGCATGCATTTACATAAAAACTCAAATCTCTCTTTGAAAATGAGAGGAGACCCCTATTTATAGTTTTCCAAAAGCAAAAAGAATGGACAATATTGACTTTCATTGTATGGCTCAGATTCATTTTACATTAGGGTTTCACTTACCCTCAAATATATGACAATATAAAATACATCTTTGTCTTTTCCCAATTTTGTCATTTAGTGACCTTGACACTATAGCAGTTTTGTCCTGTAGTGGCTACCATCCTTTTCAATTATTTTGAAAAATATTCATCATCTATGATGGGCTTTCTAGGTTCCTTTTGAGCATTTGCATATTCTATGAACTTACCAAACATAGCTATAAGCTTCTTCTCCTCAGAAAGCTCAGATTTGTGGATTTGGAAGGACATCCTCTTGATTCTTTCTATAATTTCCCACTGATTCTCTATATAATTCGAGGAAGCCTCGATCATCTACTTTTTCTGCATGAAGGATCTTGTAGCGAAAACCATAAATTTTGGTGATAGCGTGTCACTAGCTCCTTGCTCTATTTTCTTGTGGAACAAAGGCTTGATCTTTTCCAAATCTAATTCCAAGGCAAGCATCTTGAAATTTGTCATTAACTTTAGATAGTCAGCACTGTTTGCCTGATGTTTGGCAACCTATTCATGGTCAACCTTGAGATCATGCAAGACCTTTTCCAGAACATCCTTCCTATAATCGAGGTTCATTAGCCAAGTTTCTATCAACCAGTGATCTTCCTTTGGTACCTCTAGCTCCTTTTCCTAGATGTCTCGTGAAAGCTTGAGGATGCACTCCAATTTAGGATAAGTGATCCTGTATGTTTCTGGGAACTCCTTACATGTACTTGTCAGGCTTTGTATGTCCTTTCCTAGGATTTGATACTTGTTAGACATCATGATGGCATGATCGATCCCTTTATCACCAGTGGATACCACTTTGTTGAACCAAGTAGTCATGGACTTGGTCTAGTTCTTCCTCTTCTCTATCTTACTGATATCCTCTTTGGAAAGTAGTGAGGGAGGCATTGATGATTCTATAAGAGCTTCCTCTTCTATAGATTTCCACTACTGAATATAAGCAGTGAGGTTCGCTACCTGTGCTTTCAGTTCCTCCTTAGTGGACTGATCTTTATTCATTTGTTGCATAATAGTGGGTACTGACCCTTGAAATTCATTTATCTTCTGCTCATGGGTCACTGGGCCCAAATTGATCGTCGATATGTTGTAGCCAGTGCCCATATCTTTATATGTCACAAGGGTGGAAATTTGTATCATTCGAGACCTGGAGGCATCCACTGTGATGTGAGAGTGGACCTTGGGATTCTTCTCTTTTTTGGTTCTTGTTTGAGCTCGTGCCAAGATTTCCTCTAATATTTCCCTTGGGTTAGTGACCACATGAGCTTTCTTCTTTTCCAATTGGTGCTCTAGCCAATTAGGCATCTCAGTTTGACCTTTGGGCGATTCATGATCACCTTCCTCTTTGTCCTCAACTTTCTCATCATTGGGAATCTTCCCCTCATCATTTTCCTCCTCCTCTAAGCCCTCTATCTGGCTTGGTAGAAGATATATTCTCTCCAATGATGCTCAACTATTCTTGGGAAGTCCCTTTATCTTTTTCATGCTCAGCCTCAACATCCTTCTTAGGATTCTTCTCTTTTCTGGTTCTTGTTTGAGCCCGTGCCAGGATTTCCTCTAATTTTTCCCTTGGGTCAGTGACCACATGAGCTTTCTTCTTTTCCAATTGGTGGTCTAGCCAGTTAGGCATCTCAGTTTGACCTTTGGGTGATTCATGATCACCTTCCTCTTTGTCCTGCCTACCTTTCTCATCATTGGGAATCTTCCCCTCATCATTTTCCTCCTCCTCTGAGCCCTCTATCTGGCTTGGTAGAAGATATATTCTCTCCACTGATGCTCACCTATTCTTGGGAAGTCCCTTTATATTTTTCATGCTCAGCCTCAACATCCTTCTTAGGCTCGACATATTTTTCTTGCATTCTCTCTTCTTATTTCTTTTATGACTCTTTCTCTAGAAGAACTCCCTCTTCTGAATTCATTCCTTCTCATGTCAAGCCCTCTTCTTGGATAGTTCATGGAGGCTCCTCAAGGATATCCACATCTATATCAGTATCTTCTTTCTCTTCTTTAGAATACTACTCCTTAGGGTTAGCCTCTTCACTTACATCTTTGTGCTCGTGGGGAAGCTCCTTATCTAGTTCTTGATATGAGGTTTCTACCTCATAAGGCTCATCGAGCTTTTCATCTCCTTTGTCCCTAAAACATTGTTGTACTTCTTTGTTGGAACCTACCTTATCGATATATATGCTTAGTCCACCCTCCAGATGTTCAAATTAGTCATCCTTATCAGAAACTTCAGGCTTATTGGCAATGTCTTTTGCAGCATCTCCTTGTTGTTCCTTGTGTCACTTCTCCATCTCTTCTAAAATTTATAGTGTGGCTTCCATCTTTGATGGTTCTGTAGGTGGTGGGGAAAGAGGTATGGAAACACCAATTTGAGCCATTAAAGCTTGAACCTTGGGGTCAAGGATTACCCTAGGGAGTTCATCGGGCATGTTCTGCATATATGCAATGAAAGCATGTGATAGAGTGGGTATTGCCACAATGGTTGTCATTATGGAAGGAGGAAAATTGGATAGAGTAGGAAAGAGAGGGAGGAGCGAAGAAGTCAATAGTGGGGAAGTAGTGGAGGAGGAAGAGTCCAACACTACCACTAGGGTGGTTGGTGAGGTGGAGGCAAGGTGGAAAAAGATGTCCACATTAGGTGGAGATGAGACAAGTAAAGATTGCATTGGAGGTGGTGGAGTAGTAGTAGCAGTGGCAATGAAGATGGATGTGGTCATTGGTGGCAAGCGAGGCCGCTCAAACTCTTCCTCCTTGGGCAGAGTTTCCTCCTCCTAGATAGTTGACATTGCCAACACAAAAGTATTTGTTCTTCCCTTTTTCAATGAAGGCATCCCTATATTTATTTTTCTGGTATACACTTTGGGCATAGGATTATTCTTAGGCACCTCCTTCCTTTTTTTGGATCTTGTAATAAGTGGGGATTTCATTGCCTCACCAAAGGGTTCTATAGTAGCAACACTATCAGTCTCACTACTCATTTCATCCTCGAGCTCCCCATATATGAGCTCAACAACTTGTTCCTTTAATTGAGCAATCTATTCCTACAATCATTGCTTTGTTTTGTTCTCCACAAGACAAGTGAGAATATCCAAGTCAATGAGCTCTTCTTCGAACCAATATATCATCTATCATCAAGGCACCATATCTTTCATCTATCATGTTGTCATCATCGACAACTTGGTCTGGCACTTGAAACAAATTGATTGACTTTACGAATCCAAGATTCATTCTCATATCTTGGTGCATCCACACCTCTTTATTGTCTTTGTAATTTTCCCAAAATTATTCAACGCGAGGTCGATGGGCATACTCTCTGCTAACCCATTTCTTCAATTTTCCCTTGGGGTCTACTCTTCCTTTGTCTGTATGAAGGTCAAGATTATACTCAACCAACTCCTTTTCTGAGTAGTTTGCACACTAAGTGGTGGTGGAAGTGTACATAACTTGTCTAACAGTAAGAGAATATGGGATCCCTGCTATGTGTTTATTGCTTAATAAGGTGTGGGAAGTTTGCAACTATCGAGTTACGTCTAACATGATAATTATATCATTGGGGTAGTGAGGTAACCTATAAGGTATTTCTGAGAATCCCTCGGCTTTGATGTCGGTGAACTTGTGGAACTGGATGAACAAATATCCAAAACTCATCACAATTACCTTTGCACTATGTGTTACCCTTATTTTGAAATCTCCACCCAGGAGTCTGATTATATGCCCAATGAAGGCATCATTTACTCAAGTCTGTGCTCACTCTTGAAGTTCTTGTATTGCAGTTGAGGGTAGTAGTCATATACTTTCAATTGTCCTTGCTTGGTTCCCAATTCGATAGCGTTGAACACTCCTTTATATGGGAATTTGGATGCCAGAAGGTAGACCAAACATGAAGTCATGAAGAAGTGAGAGGTCTTCTTTTCCTCCATTAACTACTTATGCATTTTATCACTAATCATTTTTTCCCAATGGAAGTAGGTCTTGCCCTTGAGGATCTCTTATATGAAATAAAACATCTAGTTGTTGAAGAATGTAGCCATGGGAAAACTCATTACTCTACTCAAGAGTGACTAGATCGTGGTACTCCTCAAAGAAGTTTCTCCTGTATAGTGTTTAGGGAACTTTGGCAACACTTTCCCTTTTATCCTTCAACCAATTCTGGTTGATTGTTCGTTTGCACCCGATAGGGTCTATTTTCCATACATTTTGGGAAAATTATTTCTCTACTTATTCCATCTTGTCAAAGATTGTGATGCCAAAGGTCTTGCTGATTGACTTGGATGGCAAATCTACCAATACTCTTCCATCATAGTCTATTATCTTTTTATTGGAGTAGTAGCACTCTTGGAAGGCCATTACCAACTCTGGGGCTATAAGTGTAGGAGGGAAACCAATAGCTTTAGCTAGGCCACTCTTCTTGATTTTCAATGCCCTATCCATTTTGGGGTTCAACATGGCCCTCTCCCTGGATTCATCTATTCTAACATGTCCAAATTCAGTATCTATAATTGTCTCCCAATTGGAGGTAAGCATTGACATGTGTACCACTTCGTGAAATTCGTACTTCATTCTCTCTTTCTCTTACTTTTCTTGGGGAGCATGAGTAAGCTTCTTTCCTTTGTCTATTTCCTATGCATGCTTCTCAGAAGGCCACACATCAAGTTCCATAAATCGTGCATAGAAAAGATGCAGTAAGTGTGCTTACATATAAATGCAAGTGAAAATTAGTCAAATCCTCCAGATTGAGCATTAGATCATTAATACATTATCAAAAGAGCATAAAATTCATCATCATTCAATATTTGGAGATTATTTGGGTCATTTAGGGAATTGTGTGCCCTGCACATTTCCCCTAGGTAGAAGCTATCAGAAGGAAGGCGGTTAAATAACACCCCTGAAGACATAGAATCCCGCAGGTGGTGGCCTATAGAAAGATTTCCGTATTGTCTATCAAGAGGTAAAATTTCTCAAAAAGTGGTTCAACACGTGTGAAAATGAGTCACAAGGTACTTGGTGTTATTAGGTTATGACTTGATGCCTTTTGTGGGTTTGGGTCTTGTAGGCACAAGGAGGTCGAAGGGCGTTTAGAGCTTAGCCGTTAGATAGTGACGTTTAGGGGACGAAGACCCACAAACAAAACTCTGTATTGTAGGATGACAGACACTGCGGATGTATTCAGTTAAGCCTTGGAGCTTCAATCATTTGGGAGATGCAAAAGGGAAACAATTTTGGTGGAACCCGTCATGCGGGATGACGTAAGCATCTGACCGTTTGAGGAACAAAAATGGAGTAATGGTCATCCGCAAGTGACCACCTGCAGAGACCATCTCCCAATTATTTTGACTTATCATTTTGGCCTGGCAGATTCTTGAAGACATGAAGGAGACAAGGTAAGAAGAGCCTACAATATAAGTAGACGAGGTGGCTTTGTCGTTAGGAAACATCGATCAAAGAATGACGAGTCACACAGAGCAGCCCATAATGAGTTTGGACTTAGTTAATTTTAGTCACCTGGTCGGCAGTGAGAGAAGCAGATCATGTGGTGTAGGTGGATGCTAGGATTTGGCCATAGGATAATGATGCCCAGCAAGTGGACTCTCAATGACACCCGTCCGCACAAACTAGCCTGTATGGGCACTTTGAATTCATCGATTTTATAAGTGTTAAGCTTATAAGTTTTGTGGTGATACTAGGCGTGGAACCCACAATACAGAAGGCCACTAGGGTTAGGCCTCTAATCAGTAGTGATAGAATGGGGGTCACTTGCAACGAGAACTTTGCATGGGCGTTCCTGCAATCGGGCTAACAACTTAGCCATTTTTTGAGGTTTTTCAAATTTCATTAAGAACGCCTGGAGCACTAGTGCGGGTTGCAATGGTTTGTCCATTGTATGAAGAATGATAAGGGAAAAGCGAGAATTCACGTGAAGGTGACAACAATTTTCTTGAATTTAAGACGACATTGGGGGTTTGAATATCAGAGGTAGGTTGTTTATAAAGATTACAAAATTTTGCAAGACCATTGAGTCCATACTAAGTTTTCTTTCAAAAATTTGAATACTTTTCAAAACCCTAATACCTTAGAATTTAATCACACAGTAGAGAATAAGGTGCACCTACCTTTGAGACAACATGTAATGCAGAGAAAAAATAATTTGAATATGTTGAATAATCTCGCACGTGCTGGAGCTCTTGGTTTTCCAAATTGAAAATTTGAAAACTAGGGGTGAAAATGATAGGTTCAACCCCCTTTTATAGGTGAACTTCCATTAATGAAGTGAAATAAATTCATGTACAACGACAAGTAGGGTAGATGGGGTTTGTGGAAACCCAATCTGACGCAGTTGTCAGCAAAGACCAAGACAATGAAGGATAGTGCGAAGCCCACCTTGCGGGTGGAAGCCATAGGTTAGCTGCTACTTAGCGGTGAAGTAGCAACAACGAACTGCCAAGGGAGACCCGCAAATGTGGGTTTGTAGGCACCAAAGGATGCCAGGGTAAAAGACTAGGGGAAACCCATAATGGGATTTCCTCAAAAGCCAAGTGACTTAGCATATTTGAAGTGGTGATTTTGGTCACAGGGAGATTGATGACTTTACTCATGTGACCAAATCAAGCTCAGAAATAGGGGCACACAAAATAAGGTAAAGACAAAAATGACTCGGTGAAGGCAAAAGAAAAGGAAAGAGGGGGTCCCCAGTCTGAATGAGGCGTGTGTGTTATAGGCACACCAATATCATCTATCCATATTTTCACCATTGCATAATCATTTCATTTGCAATTAGTTGTTTAGGATTTGATATTCTAAACAAATTTTCATCATTTCATTTACATTAATTTATTTAGGAATATTCTAAACATATTTTTATCATTTTATTATAATTTCATTTGCAATAACTTGTTTAGGATTTGTTATTCTAAGCATCTTTTCATCATTTCATTTCCATTAAGTTGTTTAAGATTTGTTATGCTAAGCATCTTTCCATCATTTCGCTTTCATTAAGTTGTTTATGATTTGTTATTTTAAGCATCTTTTCATCATTTCATGATTATTTTATTTGCAAATTAAGTTGTTTAGGATGTGTTATTCTAAGCATCTTTTCATCATTCCATAATCATTTGATTTGCATTAAGTTGTTTAGGATTTATTATTCTACGCTTTTTTTCACCATTGCATAATCATTTCATTTGTATTAAGTTATTTAAGATTTGTTATTCTAAGCATCTTTTCATCATTGCATAATCATTTCATTTGCATAAAGTTGTTTAGAATTTATTATTTTAAACATCTTCTCATTTTAGATCGCATTAAGCATTTTAGTGGCATTCCTATTACATTGCATTACTCATATAGTATCATTATGTCATTATGTTCGTTTAACATATTCTATCTCATCACATTTGAGTCCACTTCACATTTTGTTAAGTTCATTTACCATCTGTTATTGTATTAAACATTAATCCATTTACATTTCATTTTCATTTGCATCCATATATAGAATTAAATACATCTTTCTTCACATCATTAGGAGTGAAGAGATTATCCAAAGTAATGAATGCTCTAGGGAGCTTGTTAATCTTCAACTAAATAATTTGATCTAGATATGCTTCCCATATTTAAGGTAGAAACTACCTTGCAAACTTCCTTGAATGTTGTAGAAATAATATTATTTATGTGTCACATTCAAATACTTGTTAGTAACCTCAATGTTTAGGGATCAACAACCTTATGATTACTTTGACATGAATTTAATTTGTCAAGTGATCCTTAGCCACTTGTCAAATTATGATCCTATTGTAGCCATTCATCTTGCTTACATTTTTATGACCTTGGAATTACCTATAAATTGAAAGCTTCAAAGAAATCTAAGAGATCCCAGACTTCTTGATGATATGACCTTGTAGACATTGTTCTTTGTTGTAATGCATTGCTTTATCTAGTTAATAACTAGTTTGAAATATATGAACAATTGCAATTACTTAAATTTCATTTTTTCCAAGAACTTTGTGGATTAAGGATTCATATTCCATTTCATTGCATTTACAACTAAGTTGGAATCTATGGGCTTGGATTATATTTTTTGCTTCTATTGAAACTAAGTATGTTCCCACTGCTACACCATTATTGCACCCAACTCCATCAAAATATAGCTTCCATAATTTAGATTCATCCACTTTAATATCTGAAGTATATTTAGATTGCATACTTATCATGGGAATTTCTTGATCTTCATTATAAAGGATATAATTTCCAAGGGCCATGGAATCAAAATCTTCATGTGGGTCCCACTATAAGTATCTACTTAATCTAAATATTGAATATATTTTATTCCATGTCTTATGAGTTCATATTTGGATTTCTCTTCCTTTGTGATCATAGTATGATTTGGTTCAAAGTACATAATCATCTCATGGTAATATGCTCCTTTAAGATAGGATTGGTTAGGAATTTTAACTTCGATTCGTATCTAATCCTTAGAATAATGTGTTCAATCCAAAGTGAGGTAGCCATCTACTTTTGTGGTGAACTCGCTAGATAACCTTTTGTAAATTTTATTGTGTTTCTATTGTACACTCAAATATACACAACAATCTACTAAAGAAAGTAAGTCCCTTTTAAAATATTCATTATTAATATATTTTCTCTTTACCAATTTTTAATTGAATATGTTTGTTATTTACAATAGTTTATATTTTAGAGTTGAAAATTTTCAATCAACTTCTTACAAAATTCAATAACCTTCCTTTTTGACTTTCAAGCATCCATAACCCTGTTTTCATTTTTTATTTTCACACCTTATTAAATTGCTTAACATACATACATAGAATTTCTATTTTAATATATTTCCATTTATTTCCTTTATCATTTCCACCTTACCTTTGTCCCTTAAAATTCTACTTTATCTTCTTTAGATTTCCTTCCCAATTTATTTATTGAATACCCCCTTTTTTTTCCTAAACCTATGGTTTCTCTCCCATTTTATGGTATAATTTAGTTCCATGGATTTTTTTTTCCATTTTTCCATATTTTCTTCCCAATCTCTCTCCCCATTCTTTCTTATTTGAATTTCCCTCTTTAACAATCTTCGTAACTGAATAAGGTTTTCAAATTTATGCATTGCATTTGTGTCATTCCTTCAAAATATGTTTTATCTTATATTATCCAACATAAATTTCAATGTATTTTTTATTAAATCCCATAAGGAGATTGGCTAAGCTAGTTTATCTTTTAAATATTATATTTAAATATTTCTATAGATTTTTACATTAAATGTCAAATTTAGAAAAAATATTGAATAATTAAATAATACATGATAAATTTTAGAAAAAAGTGATGCAATTGAATAGACCACCCTATAGCTCATCTAAAAGACTAAGTCACCCTATATGCAATCACTCCTTTATCAAAGTATCATTTTTTTAACTTTTAATTATAATTTGTTATGTTCAATCCTTCTCAATGTTAAGGTTCTATATCACTCAAATATTAGCAAAAATTTAGGTGAAATGTGCCCATTTATTATGTGTTTCTATCTTTTTAATCCAACAATACTTTAAAATTATTTAATCTTTTTTACTTAAAAATTAAATATATTTACTAAAAAAATTAATAAGCCTTAAATTTAATCTTTTGTTATGTTCAATCCTTCTCAAAATCCATATGCATAACTTAAAATAACACCTTATAAGAGATATATTTATAAGTGTGGAGAGACTTTTTTTAAATTTCTCATGATAAGTACAAATAAAATAACTTCAAATAATTTTAAAAGTAAATAAATAACTCTTTAACTAATCAAATTTTTACAAAATAAAATAATTTTTTCCTTCAGATAACAATAAAACTTTTAAATTAAATTTTAAAAATATATATATTAATAATCAGTCTACCATAAAAACTATAGGTATGTTTACATTAATGTTGCCAAGACAGATTAACTGATGGGAGATTGACGGGATATTTAAATATTTAATTCATCTTGACATGATTTTACCTATGATTAATATGCAACTCTTGCTATTGGCAACTTGGTGTTTGATGGTGTGATAGAGGTAATATGGAGGCAATGGGCAATGCATAGAGGAATAAACCTGCATACAACTATGAAATTACCATTAGCTACAAGCTTGCATGAGAACAACCATCAAATACACATGGTGCATCTTGATGGATAGATAGCCATTGCCTTCTACATTCCTACTAAAACACCAACCACCCAATCCCACTCACTTTGGGAGTATGCATCCTCTAAGAAAGATAGAAAATAAGAGATCTATCCAACAAATGGTGGAATGTTTATTCCCATGTCAACACTATGTAACAAGATCAACATGGAAATCCTGAAGAAACATCTCTTAGATTCTTTATCATATGAAGTAAAAATTTGCAAATGGGATCCATTTCCACTATAACGCCCTGCCACGCAACCCCAAAGGAAACTAATACATCTCACATTTATGGCACAATTTTTTTTAAAAAGTAACTAACATGCTACATGATATTAACATTCAACACTTGAAATGTAACTTTACATGTACAACATATAACAAATTCCCTTGGGGTTACATCACTGCATTAAAAATAATCAACATCATCACATCACATGAAAGATAAGTATACACCAGTAAGGTCATAAGATAACATGAACATGGTCAATACATTATTCAAGGGTTACAATATTACAATGCCACTTCCCAACATGCACTGGGAAGAGTACAACAAGGATGAATACATCTGGAACATATGAATACAAAGTTCTATATTAAGATCCAACACTGGAGCATCTCTACTATCATTGCAACAGGTATAATTCGATATCGGCTGGGGAGCCAATGGGGTGCATAGCACATTCCACGCAACCACGTGGAACCAAAGGCCCACCCCCCATGCTAGGAGAAGACAAGAAGGACCTCAATGAATACCATCAAATGAAACAAGGATTACAAGACTTCACAATGTGAACAAAAATAACACAAGATAACATTCATCACAAAAAAAAAACCAATCCAAGACAACATAACCAAGCATCAACGAACACATGACATCATCCACTTCTAGAGGCTCAAGAACAACAAGAGGGGAACACCAACATACAAGGTTGTTAAAGGGTGAAGTGTCATTGCATAAGTAGTCAAGGGTTAACCTAGTGTAACCTTCCTAGGCTACCAGCCCCCATCCTGGGTTATCCTGGTAACCTCTACCGGCCGCCAGAACCCCATGCTTTCTATGCAAGATCAACATACCTTTCAAAATTACTAAGTAGAGGAAATGTAGTTGATCTTACCATTCCAAGCCTTCCCACTCATCCCAAGCCTAAATGAGCACTTGGGCCCATGAGTGAGGCTACATTATCTGAATTCATATGTGGAAACTACCCAAAAGCCCTAATTAATTAATTAAGTTTTTACTTGATTTAAACTCACAATGGGTTATCCTGGACCAACCACTTTGGGTGCCAGCCCCCATTGAGAGCCACTCCCCCAAGTAACAATAAATCACAAAATCACATACGACAAGCTAACTTGCACAAGATACCAAAACCAACAAAATAACTGCACCAAGTGAGGCATGCACCATCTCACGCTAGAACTTCATAGTGAAGAAAACCACATCCAAGTGCAAGGCTCAAACCCACATAAACACAATGGTCAACCATCATCAAAATAAAAAAATCATGGAACCACCCACTTTCAGGTAAATCAACACAAAATTCAATTAAATACTTCAAGCTTGTTATGGGTTGTCCAAGGCGGATCCTCCCAGGTCACCAACCCCCATACCAACTCTTGCAAGTAAAAACCATATCCCCTCCAACCTCTAGAAGACTCTCAAAAAGCTAACACAAAGTTTTCCCTAGCCAATAAATGACAATATTAACATGATCTCAAGGCTATAGAGGCCCACAGTCACAAAACAATAAAGGTGGAATAATAGTGTAAGCATTGTAATGAGATCTACAATCTCAATCAAGCTAAAAAATCCATCTCTAGAATCAAAATCCTCTCAATGACCATTTGGGCACAAACGGGATCCCTTCACACAAAGATAATGTCCAAAATCAACTAAGGTCACACATAACATTCCAAAACATTTCCATCAAGAACAAAAAATCAATACTAATGATCATGCAACATTACATTCAAATATTTAATCATCATATTCCAAAATGACATTTCTTACATGCTAGTATTCCTACAAGCAAAGTCATATTTACAAATGACTAATAACTCATAAAGGAACCATCTCCATGAGATCCTAGTAATAAGATCACAACCTATTAAAATGTTGCAATATCCTTACCCTACTTATTTGTCTCACAAATCAATTCACTATATTTAAATAATTATAAATATGAATAAAAAAAGAGCAAACCAAATATTTTAACACTTAATCTGAATCATTTATCTTAATTGGCCTATCCTTTATATTTTACCCTCACCTAAAATTTTCGTTCCCTTTTTTCATCCCAATTAACTGTTTACGAAATAAATCATTACACTTAATTAAATTACCTCATTCATTTGTTGTGGAAAATCAATTACTCTTCTTATAATAACTTCTGATTCACATATTTTATCCACAGTCCATTTAATTTTTTAATTCAACGATAATTATCCAATTATAATTCTTATAATTCTTTATTTAATATGGGAATAATTTACCTTTCCAAACATAAATTTGTAAGGAAATCATTCATCTTAAACCCAACATTACTGAAACCTTTCAATTAAAAGGTGAAAGACTCTTATCCAGTTATAACTTTTCTCCCTTCTTGTATATGTCATCTCGAGATGATGCCATCGTGATATGGTAAAGAAGATATCTTACAACTAATCTTCATTGATAAATAGAGCTCTAGAATATATATGAGGGAAATACTAAGGGATAGGTCATTATAGTCATGACAAAATATTGATCCATAAAAGTAACTTGGCATTGGAAGCGTGATCTTAGTTGGAATGGTCATTATGAAAGTTTAAGTAACCAATATTACTTACTGTCATATGATCATAAAAGTAATTAGTCCTAGATTTTGGACAAATCCTCTTACTTACAGGGATACTCTATATGTATATTTGCTATATTAAATCCCTTGTAAACATGATCTAAATTGAATACAGAAGAGCAATAACCATAATGGATTTGTATAAACTATTGGAGTATATAATAATATATCCAACACTGTCTTCATTCTAAAATTATTTTGTATCAAAGATGGCAGTTCAAAGTTTGAAATTTATCAGAGTGAGAATGTATGTAACTTGTAACACATTTTCGTTGAATGTGGTTAAGCTTTCTTGCGGTATAATGACAATGGATTGAGTTCTCTCTGCTGACTTTGTTTAAGACCATCTCATTTAATAGAATTTAATAAGAGTAGGATGATAACACTAATAGGATGAAATCCTCAAAATCTAATTGATCCATTAGGTTGTAATGAATGTTTAAGTTAAGGCTAAAAGTAAAATTATGATTAGATGACAAGTTCATCTTAAATGTAGTACCCCTCCAGTTGCTACTATGTGTTTCGGTTTGCTTATGATTGATTGCTAGTTGTTTAACAATTTTGGATATTATATTTCTTCTAGTTATGACACAGATGTTGTGTTGTTATACATTTTGGATGATACATTTGATATCGTGATCATCTGGTAATGTTCAAATGATGAAATTAAGATTGACATGTGTGTGGTATGGTATATGTTTCTTTAGAGTTTTCATGAGGTTATCATGATGTATTTAAATTTTATGATATATTGATGCTTGTCAGTCTTGGTGAAGGAGACAGTGTAGCACTACTCACTTGTGAGTACCCTGCAACACTACAATTCTTCTTCACGGTGTGTTTTCTAATATATGATGATATGTTTAACAAGTGATGTTTTATGCAGTTACAGGTACCGGGTATCGGATCCACCTGCTTGTCAGGTTTGAGCGTGCCCTAACCCAATGGAATTATGTTGATTCAAAGATATTGACAGGTCCTCATTTAGCCATCGTTCTTCACTGAACAAGTATCCATTTGTCATGCATTGTCATTTTTTGTTTAGTCTTGTCGTGTTGATTTTGTTTGTGTTATCTTGTTTGGGAATTAATTATTTATTAATTTAGTTAAATGGCTTATTTGTTAATATATTTGATTAAATGTTTATGTTTATGTTTATGGTTTAATTTATTAAGTTAAATTAAACAAGTTATTTATTTTAAAAGTGAATGTTAATCTTGTGGAAATGCAATTATTTAAATATAATTGTTGAATTAATTGTGAAAATAGGATTTATGTGAAAAGAAGATATGCTAAAAAGAGTTTGTTTTCAACAAGTTATAAATATCTGAAAACTTGTGTTTGAGTTGAAAGAAAATATCTTAGATATTTAATGAATATAACTGATTGATCAATCTTTGAATGCATGGCTGACAATTAGTTAATTTTTGTAACTTGAGATAATTTAAATGCATTAAGAAGGATTTTGTGTGTGCAATTTTGATACACGACAATTCTTCTAAAAAAATTTCACGATAGTTTTTCTAAGAAGCCTCTTGCATGACAATATTTTGGAAAAGTTTGTTTACAGTAATTATTTATTTTCAAAAACTCTATGATAAGTAATTTGGAAGGATTTTTCTGAATTGATTGTGAATTGGGTTGGAAGATCGTGATATTCAAAGTCGTAGCTGCAAATTTGGGAAAAATCTCTCAACGTCATTCTGCAACCCAATGAATCAGATTCCTTTGTGTTTCATTTTTTCTTGCGTGTACTTGAAATATGATATTCACAAGTTCTGTATAAAATTTAGGAATATTTCTTCAAGCATTAAGTGTATTTTGAATAATAATGGACCTTGTAAATCTGGCTTTTGTTTGGCTTGATAGGAAACCTCCCTATATCTTGTGCCTTTAGTTTCTATTTATAATTGTAGTTGGATTTTTTGTATGTTGCTTTATAAAGTATTCATTATTTGTTGTCTTATGTAGTTGACATCTGATTATCAGATTGTTGGAATGCCTTTGATGCCTGATTTTCTTTTACCACTGCCTTGCTTTTATCTAAATTCCTGTAGCTTTTGTGCATCAACGTATTGAGGGACGACAACTAATTTACTCGCAATTTCCTCATTTCTTGCCATGTGATGCTGCATGAATAACCTTACATATGGTTAATATTTGCGTGTTAAATTATTTTGCTGCACCACTATTGCTTTTGTGATTGGTGTTGAAGGGAAATTGCTCTGTTTTGTTTGTTAATCGATCTTTTTTCTGTCCTATCATAGTTCCAAGGCAGTGTGTCATACAATGAGTTCCGGCCAATTCTGTTTTGAATTATCTTAGATTTCTATTTGTGCTAGAAGAACACTACAACGATGTATGTACCTTCCAAAGCCATTTCATGTAAGAAAAACCTCTCTCTTCTCCAACCGTCCTTTCTATTCAACTTAACAATTGGTTTATCCCATGAAATTTGAAGGTGTCACTATCATAACTTAAGCTTGAATATGAATTTCCTCCATCTTGTAAGCATCATGTTTTTAGCACCCACCTACTTATCGGATTGCTTCATTTAGTATCACCATTAAACTCTCCACTTAATGCGATGGAAGTTTCCCCTAAGAGTTCGCAAGGTTGATATGGAATGCAGACCAATATTTATTTGAAAACTGAAGATTCTCCTGAGTTACCTGTGAATTCCTCTATCTTGTTTCCTCACTTCTTCTTGCTGCAAGTCATATGTGGGATTTAATCATTTGTACCATGTGGTTAATGCATATTGAGTCCTTGGATCTGAAGGAAATCTCCTTAACAAAGATTTGTATAAATTTCAATATTGGTATGGAGTCGGCTTTAAATCTGCTGCTTTAGGCATCAAAAATTATTCATATATATGGAATTTGAATATCCTCCCTTTTGTTGGCTTGTAATCTCTAGATGGTGGCTGTATGAAATGGAATGATGGCGCCATATATGGATACCTGTCATAGCTACTGCACTTGAGCAGAATAGGAAGTTTAAAGATTTAAATTAACCTCCTTGATTCTATCGCCACTGTAACATTTGAAAGTAAAATATTGTATAGATTATAATGACCTCCCAAATTCCATTCGCAACCTCTCACAATTGCAACGCTTGTATATAGAAGGTTGTAGAAGTTTAAATATCGTTCTAATTCCTTTGACAATTTGTCATAGTTGTAGAAGTTGCCAAAATTATCCTTATAAGAATTCCCTCCACTTTTCTTGCTTGTAACACTCTTGGTGGCAGCTAAATGAGATGGAACCATGATGCCAGATACATGGTAATGTGCCTGAATATGTTAGATCTCTTAATTCCATCAGCTAAATGTTTAGGCATAGTAGAATTTAGGAAGTGGGAAAATCGTTTGAGTCGAGTCAATTGCAAAAAACTTCCTGCTAATTTTGTAGTCACTTGAGTTGTCATCGTTGTTGCTTTGTTAGGCCAATTTCCTTACTACACTGTGAGTTATCTAATAGACTTCCTAAGTAATAAAATTTGCAATTAAGAGGTGTCAAAGAGTATCTAGAGTCATAAACGACTATGTTAGTAAAGGCAATTAAAATTGTAGAGTGTTGCCTTGACATTATCAATGCTTTATTATAGTAGCACTCTAATTTGGATATTTGTTTCTCTTAATGTTCAGAAGATGCATTTTTAGTGCACAATGCTATCACGGTTTTGCATCGATATTTCAGTTGTAGAACAATCTAATTTTGATGTCCATCGATACCACATAACTGATTCCTTATTCTAGTGTCTGCATTAGAGAAGACTGCATAGCCTAGTGTTACCAGTGTCTGGAATTCATAAATTGTCTTGCTTATGATTTAAGAGAAATTATGATCTACATGAGATCTATACCTCTTTCCATGCAGCTGTGAGTTCACTGGAGGTCTCTTTACACTGAATAAATCACATATTTTATTGTGTCAGTTATGTGTTAGTTGGGAAACCGTTAGAATAGGATTAAAGATAACAAAATTCTCCAATCGAGTGCATTGCATGCACACTTTGATTTACAGTTAGGAAACTTATCTGAAATAATGTACATCTTTCACCTTGTCGATTCTTCCATGCACTTGTCTTGCCTTTGCTAAGAAACAAGCTCACTTCTTTCTTGTCTATAATTTGTCAAATTCCAACTTAGTATGCAAGTGTATTTTACCATTTCTTTATCCTTGGAATATAGATTGATAGGAATATGAATCTTTTTAAACTATTAATTTGACTAATTCTTTTATCTAAATGTGTATATATATATATATATATATATAGGTTTTGTGATTTATTCTTTTTAAGAGTAGTATTGTAGATATGGATATATGTAAATATAGTATACTTATATAGAATTATATACATGAATTAAAATTTATTGGCTTTTAAATGTAATGAATAAGTATATTATTGTTAATATAGGAAGATTGTTGATTTATCTTCTTAATTTGAAAACAATGGAAAAAGACATTATATTATTTTAATGTATAATCTTTTACGAACCTTAAGTTCACAAAGTTTTAGTATAATGGAATTATTATTTGAGTTATTCTTTTAGTTTGCACATTATGTTTTCACATTGGAGGAATTTGTACATTTTATGGTCTATGTCATGTGGATGATGTGATCATTCGATATTTTTCTTTTCATGCTTAATGGCTTTCCTTTGTATCTGATTTTGACTTATGTGTACCTTTTCTTCCAGAGGCTAGAGTGTTGATTTTAAAGTAAAGAACTTTTAATATTTATTTATTGATGATCTTATATTGTAATCTATTTTGGGACTTAGCCATGCAAGAGTTATTTGTTACCTTTGAGGTGTTTGAATTGTTCCATGATTGGACCATGAATGAGATGTGTTTTATTATGGCGTTGTTTTATATGCATGTTGGCAATCCTTGGTATTTTGATGTTGCGTCATGTTTAGAGGAAGAGTGGCTTGCGATAGGGGCCGAAACCCTAAGTGGTTGCTAAGGTAACCTGTCATAGGTTTTTATAATTCAGTGAAAATCTTAATAAATAAACCTAGGGTTCATTAAATAATTAAGATAAATGAAATGCCTCACCTAGTGCCTTAATGCTTGTATAGATTAAGGGTAGGTTGAGAAGGCATGGAATGGCTTAGTCATCTACCTTGTATTCCTGAAAGGTAATTCGACTCCACATGAGTATGTCTAGGGGCTGAGAATCGGTAGAGATTACCAGGGTAACTCTAGATGAGGGTCGGTAGTCTAGGAAGATTCACTAGGGTAACCTAGAACAACCATGTGATGACACTCTATCCTGAAGCATGTTTGTGGTCTCTTATGTAGAGTCACCTGTGTTATTGTTGTTGCATCTGGGAGTTTATTAGTGATCATATAATTTTGATTATGTAATTTTGTTATGTTTTTGTTAGCCATGTGATGTAATGTCTATTCTTTGTGGTTTGTTTGCTTGTCATGTTCGTGTTGATCATCCTACTCAAAAGTCTCAGTCTACAGTTAGTGGAGGTAGTTTTCTATGGTCTAGTGTACCTCCAAGTGATAGAGGATTCAGAAGCAGTATAGAATGTTTTACTTGTGGTCAATAGGGTCACATTGCTCATTAGTGTCCTCAAAAGGGCACTTCGGGGTTTAGTACGAGACCAGCAGCTTCAAAGTTGACAGTAGGAGATGTAGGCAAGTCGATAGGGTGTTTACCACGGTGGATAACCATCAAGTCGAGCACCAGGGTGTAGTTGGAGAGGTTTCTGGTGGAGGACTGGCACCGTTCTTTGGAAATCGTGCACGTCCTTCTATGTCGGGAGTTGACCCTCAGAGGTTGAGACGTTGATCGGGTACTAATCCAGTAGGATCCTAGTGGCGAGTCCTTTATTTCTTGGGAGGACGTATTCTAGATGTGTGTGTTATCTATTTTATGTTTGCAGGCTTCCTAGAGTAAGCCTGATCCTGGGGGGGAAGGATGTTGTACCCCTCCATTTTGCTTATGTTTTCTGATAGTATGTTTCACTTTGATAGACCCCGATACCTTGTTTTGATGTATTTGATCGCTGACTATAGAGCGATGGTGAATTTATTGTTTGGTTGATTTGTTGCACTGGATATTGCATAGGTTGTTAGATGATACATTTCATAGTGATTATGTTATATGGCTATTTTTTGGTGTTCTTTAATTATATATATATGGTGATGTTGTGAGTTTTATGTTGTTATGGTGTTTGATGTGTGTTGGTTTATAAACTAAAACCTATTCTGTGGTGTTTTCCAGGATGAAGATAAGGAAAACACCTCGAAAGAAGGTTTGAGACCCGATTGTCAAATGGTTATGGAAAATCAGACTTAGGTATGATTATTCCAAATGCTCCATGCTTTCAGATTTTGAGACTTTCACGAAAGCTCTAAGGAGACTTCGTGGTGAAAGGAAGGAATGGACGCCTTCCAGTAGGGAGGCCGTTAAGGCTGCCAGCCTAGCGGACTAGGAAACCATTTTGTTGTTCTTGGTGTGTTTTCTTTTGTTTATCGGCTTCCTAGAGTAAGCCATGTTCTAGGGGGGGAGGATGTAATACCCCCATGTTGATACTTTTGCTACTACTTGTTACTCTTATGTCTTAGCGTGATACTGGTTTGTGAAGGTGATTAGTTCACCGTCTTGGTGTGTGGATGCATAGTTAGATTGATTGAGGATTGTGCTACTTCAATTTATGACATTAAGATTACATTGGGTGTGATGTTTAATTTGATTCAGTAATATAGTTTGATGCAGTGATTTCATAATTTATTTAATGATGTGATCAATTAGTTAGAAATGTTATTTCATCATTGATATTATAATTGTTAGTATAGTTTTGGTGAGAGGACAATGTAACATCACTCATTTATGAGTGCACTGCTATGCTACAATTCCTTCTCACAATGTAATGCTTTAATTATATATATATGGACATGTACATGACCTTGTTTGTATGTAGGGATTGCAGGTACAGAGTCTCGATTCCACCTGCTTTTGCAGGACAGGGCAAGCATCAAAATAAACTCAATGGGATTGATGTTGAAAAAATGAGTGGTTAGGAAAGTGTTCCCGTCCCAAGTTCATCTTCTGTGAGTCCATTGTTGTCTTTGTTTCTATTCGTCCTTGTATGCAAATGTGTTAGTGTCAATTAATATTTTGGTTTGGGATTTAATTAATTTTTAATTAAGTGTGATTTAATTGATTTTGGGTATGTGTGATCAATTAATATATTTAATTGATGGAGTTATTAAGTTAATTGTTGTAAGCTAAATTGAGTTATATTCTCTATTAAATGAATAGTTTAAATAAAATAAATTTTACTTTGTTGATATTTTAAATGTCTTATTGTTTTTGCATTTTTGAGTTAATTAAATAGTTTATTAAGCTATAATGTTAATAAAAGAAAAATAAAATATAAATAAATGAATAAAATTGATTTTAAATTTATTAAATTTTCTTTTATTGGAGTTGTACAGGAAGTAGTGGAGAAATTAATGAGTTTTGTTGGGGAAATTATTCCCAAAAAAGAAAAGAGGCATGGGGTAACAAAATTTCTTTACGGGAAAAATTTTGGCTGAGAACAGGGGGGAAGCCCTGTGTGAATGAATTTTTTGGGTTTCCTATTGAATACTTGTGTGAGAATTTGGAAAAGGCTGCAGGAGAGCTTCTGGAGTTGCATTTTGGTTGGAGGAGAAGCTTTGGGAAGAGGGTAATAACTGGAGGCTCTCATGGCAAGGATTGGCACAGCATTTGCTTCTACAGCCTACAGGAAATAGGTTCCCTGTGTTTTTTTTATTTGGTTTTGAATTCTTTCCTGCTTTAGAAAGATTGTTTGTTTGTAAAAGGCTTGTCTGTACCTTTGTAGAATTTAGAAGTTTTCTTTTCTGTGGAGAATATTGTTCCCGACTGTTGCAGTTAAAATTGTGTTGCCTCTGTAGAAAAATTTCACAAAAAATTAGAGAATCTAGTTAAATGAAATTCTTGAATTAGAAGCTTTGAGGAAAGGAAAAAAAAAAAACTCTAAGTGAATTTTTAAATAAAAACTCCTTTGTTTTAAATAGAGGAATTTAGAAAATCTTTGTGCAAGGAAAACTAGGAACAACACAGGAAAATTAGAACTATTGTGCAAATTTCTTATTGCCTATGGATAGATATGGTGTTTCTTTTCCTCTTTTTCCCATCTCTTTGAAAGTAAAATTAAATTTCTAGTTGAAATTTTTGGTAGAATTGTTGTTCCTCTGTATTCTTTTGGCTGTGAAATTTATAATTTATATATATATATACAGGTATATATATATATATATATATTGATTTTAAACTGTATTTTGTGATTATCTTCAAACCTGTAGAATTGAATTTTATTCTGTTCGTACGAAATTAATGAGCTAAATCTTTACAATAAATAAATAAAGAAATAAAATATATATATAAGACTGACGAAATTTCGTACCTCGGAATTCGTCCGAAATTATATATATATAGTGTTGTTTGTTTTTATAAAACCAAAAAAAAAAATTAAATGAAAGGAAGGGGGGGCGGCCACAGCCATACCCCCTGTGCGGCCCATAGAGCTGCGCACAGCAATCCAAGGAATACTGTACACAGCCCTTGGAGGTTGCGTACCTCCCCTATGGGGAGGTGCGCAGCCTCCAAGTGGGGGGGTTATACTTTGTTTTATTTATTTTTAAAAAAATATAATTAATGTTATATATTTATATTAAATTCGTTTTAATTAAAATTTCTATTTTTAGAGCTTTAAAATTATTAAAATTTATTTTATATATATATATATTTAATATATGTATATATACATAAATATTTGTTTAAACTAGAGAATTTGTGAAAGATAATTGTAGTGGTAAATGAACCCTGAGGTTGAATGATAAGTTATTTCTTGAGTTTTCTTGCGATGAGATTATACTCATGTGTAGGTTCTTGATATTAGATTTCTTTCCATAGGGCTTGGATTATTGTAAAACCTCAGGGGTTTTAGAATTGTGTGTTCAAGTTTTGTGGCATCTATTTTTGAATCTTGATTCCATTTTCTTTATGGTCGAAACCTTGTGTTGCATTATTTAGTGTATGTTATTGAGTTATATGATTATAGCGAGATGGTTTTGCCTCACGATTGTTTATTCAATGTTTTGAGTACATGAGAGTAAAATTCTTTGATCTTGTTGTATGTTAGGGGTTCTAGAGAGAGTGGCTTTATGTGGGTGCCGGTGCACAAAGGGGCTGTCAGGATAACCCACACTAGAGTTAGAGTAAAAAGTGAAAACCTAACTAATTAATTAGGGGATGGGTAGTTAAACACTAAAAGATAATGATAGATACATTGCTCACCTGTTAGGGCTTCCAAAGACTAAAGGTGGCCGAGAAGGCCATGGTTGGCATAATCATGATCTCGTCTCCACGAGGAATGCACAATTCCGCATGAGTCACCCTATGGGGCGGTGCCTTGAGATAGGCAGTCAGGATAACCATAGATGGAGGCAGCACCTTGTGATAGGATGTCAGGATAATCCATGAAGGCCATGTGATGACACTCTCCTCTAGCCTTCCCCTTCGTTGTTTTTAATTGGAATCCTCTGGAAGTGGTTTATTATTTTGACTTGGAGTCATTGTTGTTATGTTTTGTTAGTAGAATTTTGTTGTTATGTATCCTATGTGTGTGATTTCTCTTTCCATGTTTGGTGTTGAGTCATATGTGTTACTTTGACATCTTGGTTGGGAATCCTCTCTTAACTACTCCTAGCACTGGGGTGGTTGGGTGGAACGTGCTTCGCACCCCGTTGGGTTTCCCATTTGGCAGTCGTACCTTTAGTGCAGAGATTGTGGTAACAGTTTGTTCCAGATTTATGTTCCTTCAGATGTATTTATATTTGTACTTTTGTCATTTCTTGTAAATTGTAATGTAATTCTCCCATGTGTTGGGATAATGTAATTTGTAACTTGGATAATTGTTTATTGATATTTAATTTGTAAAATGATGTATTGTATTATCACACTTGTAATTCAAACTTTATTCATGGATGTAATTATACTTGGTGTTGTATTATATGTGAGCTTATGAGTTCTATTTATTTCCAAGATGAATAGCTTAGGAAATCTTGTATAGCATCCTTATGGTTCATTCTTGTGTAAACGCTTATCGTTATATCAATGTTTATATGTGAACTTATATTAGTAGAAACAATTGTTGGATTAATCAAATTCGATAGTGGGTAGATTATATAATGTCTCTTCATGTACCCCAAGGGACTTAGGTTTTTAGTTTGTAATTTTATATGATGTTAGTTGCAATAGTTAACATAGTACTTTTACTTTATGTTTTAAAAAAAAAAAAATTGTTGCATACTTGTCCTTTGGGGTTTGCGTGGCAGGGTCTTACAGAGTGGACCTTCAGGTACCATGTGGTTGGGAGGAAACCGTGCTATTTACTCCATTGGGTCCTCTTACAGATGTTTCTATACTTGGATAACATTGTTCATGGAGCAAGTTCCTGATCCTTTAGTGTTCATGATGTTGGGCACTAAGCGTACTCATGAACGAGGATTACAACGTGATATATTCTTCATCTTTATTGTATATTCTCTTGTATCTATGAGAGAACCTTTGTAATGATACTATGTTGATACAAGACTAATATAATCTCGCATGCTGTAATATGGTTTTGTAACTAAACTTTATAGTAGTTTATGAAATTGGATCTTTCATGAATATGTTGTCTTTATGTTTTTATAACTTTTTTATTATGATGTGACGTTCTTATTTGTAGGGTTTAAGTAACGTCATCTTGGAATACTTAAAACATTTGTGTAATCGAATGACTTTTAAAAAATAAAATTATTCAGTTAATTTGTACTTTACGCTTTCTTTTAATGGTTTCCCTGGCGGGGCGCTATAGATGGTATCAGAGCATAGGTTTATACACTTGGCACTATGAGCCCATTATGTTGACCTAGTTGGTTGAACCCTTGAGGGTACATCCATCATTTTTGTCATTCTTATTTATCAACCCGAGTTTAATCTTAGGTGGTGTTGGTCCAATAGTACAGAAAACCAGTAGAAAGGATAGGGCCCTCAGTGTAGTGCACAATGCACCGATATCCTTCCTATCAGTGAATCTATTATGGACATTTGTGTAGTGTGTGAATGTGATGAGTGTGTGTTATCCGTTTTCTGTTTGCAAGCTTCCAAGAGTAAGCCTTATCCTAGGGGGGGAGGATGTAGTACCCCTCTAGTTGCTACTATGTGTCTTAGTTTGCTTATGGTTGATTGCTAGTCATTTAGCTCTTTTGGATATTATATTTCTTCTAGTTATGACACAAATGTTGTGTTAGTTGTCATACTCTTTGGATGATACATTTGATATTGTGATCATCTGGTAATGTTCAAGTGATGACATTAAGATTGACATGTTTGTGGTATGGTATATGTTTCTTTAGAGTTTTTATGAGGTTATCATGATGAATTTGATGTTTATGATATATTGATTCTTGTCAGTCCTGGTGAAGGAGACAGTGTAGAACTACTCACTTGTGAGTACGAGCTGCTACAATGTGATTCTTCTCATGGTGTGTTTTCTAATATATAATGATATGTTTAACAAGTGATGTTTTATGCAGTTATAGGTATCAGGTATTGGCTCCACCTGCTTGTCCAGTCTGAGCGTGCCCTAACCCAATGGAATTATGTTGATTCATATATATTGACAGGTCCTCATTTAGCCATCGTTCTTCATTGAACGAGTATCCATTTGTCACCTGTTGGCATTTGTTGTTTAGTCTTGTCGTGTCGATTTTGTTTGCGTTATCTTGTTAGGGAATTAATTATTTATTAATTTTGTTAAATGGCTTATTTGTTAATATATTTGATTAAATGTTTATATTTATGTTTATGGTTTAATTTATCAAGTTAAATTAAACAAGTTATTTATTTTAAAAGTGAATGTTAATCTTGTGGAAATGCAATTATTTAAATATAATTGTTGAATTAATTGTGCAAACAAGATTTATGTGAAAATCAAATATTCTAAAAAGAGTTTGTTTTCAACAAGTTATAAATATATGAAAACTTGTGTTTGAGTTGAAAGGTAATATCTTAGATATTTAATGAATATAACTGATTGATCAATCTTCGAATGCATGACTGACAATCAGTTAAGTTTTGTAACTTGAGATACTTTAAATGCATTAAAAAGGATTTTGTGTGTGCAATTTTGATACACGACAATTCTTCTGAAAAATTTTCACGATAATTTTTCTAAGAAGCCTCTTGCACGACAATATTCTAGAAAAGTTTCTTTACAGTAATTGTTTATTTTCGAAAACTCTGTGATAAGTAATTTGGAAGGATTTTTTTGAATTGATTGTGAATTGGGTTGGAAGATCATGATATTCAAATTCACAACTGCAATTTTGGGGAAAATCTCTCAGCTTCATTTTGCAAGGTCCAACGAATCAAGTTCCTTTGTGTTTCATTTTTGCTTGCGTGGACTTGAAATATGATATTCACAAGTTTTGTATAAACTTTAGGAATATTTCTTCAAGCATTAAGTGTATTATGTATAATAATGGACCTTGTAAATCTGGCTTTTGTTTGGCTTGATAGGAAACCTCCCTATATCTTGTGACTTTAGTTTCTATTTATAATTGCAATTGGATTTTTTGTATGTTCCTTTATAAATTATTCATTATTTGTTGTCTTATGTAGTTGACATCTGATTATTAGATCGTTGGAATGCCTTTGATGCCCGATTTTCTTTTACCACTGCCTTGGTTTTATCTAAATTATTGTAGCTTTTGTGCATCGATGTATTGGGGGACAACAACCAATTTACTTGCAATTTCCTCATTTCTTGCCATGCAATGCTACATGAATAACCTTGCATATGGTTAATATTTGCATGTTAAATTATTTCGCTGCACCACTATTGCTTTTGTGATTGGTGCTAAAGGGAAATTGCTTTGTTTTGTTTGTTAATCGATCTTTTGCTGTCCTATCATAGTTCCAAGGCAGCTATCATACAATGAGTTCCAGCTAGCTCTATTTTGGATATATCTTAGATTTCGATTTGTTCCAGAAGAACACTACAGCGATGTATATACCTTCCAAAGCCATTTCATGTAGGAAAATCCTCTCTCTTCTCCAACCGTCCTTGCTATTCAACTTAACAATTGGTTTATCCCATCAAATTTGTAGGCATCGTTGTCATAAACGTAAGCTTGAATATGCATTTCCTCCATCTTGTAAGCCTCATGTTTATAGTGCCCACCTACTCATCGGATTGCTTCATTTAGTATCACCATTACTCTCCACTTAATGCGCTAGAAGTTGCCCCTAAGATTGCGCAAGGTTGACATGGAATGCATACCAATAATTATTTGAAAACTAAAGATTCTCCTGAGTTACCTGCAAATTCCTCTTTGTCTTGTTTCTTGAGTTCTTCTTGCTGCAAGTCATCTGTGGGATGTAATCATTTGTACCAAGTGGTTAATGCGTATTGAGTCCTTGGACCTGAAGGTATCTCCTTAACAAAGATTTGTATAAAGTTTCAATATTGGTATGGAGTCGGCTTTAAAGCTACTGCTTTAGGCATCGAAAATTATTCATATATATGGAATTTGAATATCCTCCCTTTTGTTGGCTTGTAATCTCTAGATGGTGGTTGTATGAAATGGAATGATGGCGCCATATATGGATACCTATCACAGCTGCTGCACTTGAGCATAATAGGAAGTTTAAAGATTTAAATTAACCTCCTTGATTCTATTGCCACTGCAGCATTTGAAACTAAAATATTGTATAGATTTTAATGACCTCCCAGATTCCATTCACAACCTCTCACAATTGCAGCGCTTGTACATAGAAGGCTATAGAAGTTTAAATATCGTTATGATTCCTTTGAAAATTCGTCACAGTTGCAGCAGTTGCCAAAATTATCCTTATAAGAATTCCCTCCACTCTACTAGCTTGTAACACTCTTGGTGGCAGCTACATGAGATGGAACCATGATGCCAGATATGGTAATGTGCCTGAATACATTAGATCTTTTAATTCCATCAGCTGAATGTTTAGGCATAGTAGAATTTAGGAAGTGGGAAAATTGTTTGAGTCAAGTCAATTGCAGAAAACTTCCTGCTAATTTTGTATTGTCACTTGAGTTGTCGTCGCTATTGCTCTGTTAGGCCAATTTCCTTGCTACAATATGAGTTATCTGATAGACTTCCTAAGTGATAAAATTTACAATTACGAGACATCAAAGAGTATCTAGAGTCATAAATGACTATGTTAGTAAAGGTAATTAAACTTGTAGAGTGTTGCCTTGACATTATCAATGCTTTATTATTGTAGCACTCTGACTTGGATATTCGTTTCTCTTAATGTTTAGAGGATGCATTTTTAGTGCACAATGCTATCACAGTTTTTCCATCGATATTTCAGTTGTAGAACACTCTAATTTAGATGCCCATCGATACCACATAATTGCTTCCTTATTTTGGTGTCTGCATTAGAGAAGACTGCATAACCTAGTGTTACCGGTGTCTGGAATTCATAAATTGTCTTGCTTATGATTTAAGAGAAATTATGACCTGCATGAGATCTATACCTCTTTCCATGCAGCTGTGTGTTCACTATAGGTCTCTTTAGACTAAATAAATCACAAATTTTATTGTGTCAGTTATGTGTTAGTTGGGAAACCGTTAGTATAGGATTAAATACAACATAATTTTTTGAGTACATTGCAGGCACACTTTGATTTGCAGTTACGAACTTATCTGAAACAATGTATCTTGCACCTTGTCTATTCTTCCATGCACTTGTCTTGCCTTCGCTACGCAACGAGCGCACTTCTTTTTTGTCTATTATTTGTCAAATTCCAATTTAGTATGCAAGTGTATTTTACCGTTTCTTTATCCTTGGAATATAAATTGATAGGAATATGAATCTTTTTAGACTATTACTTTGACTAATTCTTTTATCTAAATCTATATATATATATATAGGTTTTGTGATTTATTCTTTTTAAGAGTAGTATTTCAGATATGGATATATGTAAATATATTATTGCTAATATAGGAAGATTGTTGATTTATCTTTTTAATTTGAAAACAATGGAAAAAGACATTATATTATGTCAATGTATAATCTATTATGAACCTTAAGTTCACAAAGATTCGAATAATACATATGTTGGAAAACAATAAATAGGACTTTTTAATTTGGCAAGCAATATCTTTATTCCGCTTTGTATTCATGATGTGTTGTTAGATTGTTATGTGGAAAACATTTTTATAATTTGAGTATAATGGAATTATTATTTGAGCTAGTCTTTTAGTATGCACATTATGTTTTCACATTGGAGGAATTTGTACATTTTATGGTCTATGTCATGTGGATGATGTGATCATTCAAGATTTTGCTTTTCGTGCTTAATGTCTTTCCTTTGTATCTGATTTTGAGTTATGTGTACCTTTTCTTCCAAAGCCTAGAGTGTTGATTTTAAAGAAAATAACTTTTAATATTTGTTTATTGACAATCTTATATCGTAATATATTTTGGGACTTAGCCATGCAAGAGTTATTTGTCACCTTTGAGGTGTTTGAATTGTTCCATGATTGGACCATGAATGAGATGTGATTTATTATGGCATTGTTTTATACGCATGTTGGCAGTACTTGGTATTTTGATGTTGTGTCATGTTTATAGGAAGAGTGGCTTGTGATAGGGGCCATAACCCTAAGTGGTTGCTAGGGTAACCTATCATAGGTTCTGGTAATTCAGTGAAATCCTTAATAAATAAACCTGGGGTTCATTAAATAATTAATATAAATGGAATGCCTCACCTAGTGCCTTAATGCTTGTATAGATTAAGGGTAGGTTGAGAAGGCATGGAATGGCTCAGTCGTCTACCTTGTCTTCCTGAAAGGTAATTCGACTCCACATGAGTATGTCTAGGGGCCAGGAATCGGTAGAGACTATCATGGTAACTCTTGATGAGGGCCAGTAGTCTAGAAAGATTCACTAGGGTAACCTAGAACAATTATGTGATGACACTCTATCCTGAAGCATGTTTGTGGTCTCTTATGTAGAGTCACCTATGTTACTGTTGTTGCCTCTAGGAGTTTATTAGTGATCATGTAATTTTGATTATGTCATGTTGTTATGTGTTTGTCACCCAGTGATGTAATGTCTATTGTTTGTGGTTTTTTTGCTTATTTTGTGGATCTGTCATTATCTCCTAGCATGGAGGGAGTGGACCTTCGGGTACCACACAATTGGGAGCCATGTTATTTCCTCCATTGGGTCCTCTTATAGATGTTGCTATACTTGGATAACATTGTTCGTGGAGCAGGTTCCTGATCCTTTAGTGTTTGTGATGTTGGTCACTGAGTGTACTCATGAACGAGGCTGACAATGTGATATATTCTTCATCTTTATTGTATATTCTCTTGGTATCTATGAGAGAACCTTTGTAATGATACTATGTTGATACGATATTTAATATAATCTAGTATGTTGTAATTTGGTTTTGTAACTAAACTTTATAATAGTTTATGAAATTGGATCTTTCATGAATATGTTATGTCTTTATGTTTTTATGACTTTGTTATTATGACATGATGTTCTTATTTGTAAGGTTTAAGGAATGTCGTCTTGGAATCCTTAAAACATTTGTGTAATTGAATGACTTTTAAAAAAAAAATTATTTGGTTAATTTGTTACTTTACGCTTTGTTTTAATGGTTTCCCTAGCGGGGCGCTATAGTAATGGATTTGTATAAACTATTGGAGTATATAATAATATATCCAACACTATATTCATTCTGAAATTATTTTGTATCAAAGATGATAGTTCAAAGTTTGAAATTTATCAGTGTGAGAATGTATGTAACTTGTAACACGTTTTCATTGAATGTGGTTAAGTTTTCTTGTGGTATAATGACAATGGATTGAGTGCTCTCTGTTGACTTTGTTTGATCCATTAGGTTGTAATGAATGTATAAGTTAAGGCTAAAAGTAAAATTACGATTAGATGACCAGGTTATCTTAAATGTAGTGAGATCTACATAGAAAAACCTTGTAATTTAGTACATTAAGCTTTGCTTGACAATTGTTAAGTTGTTAACTATTTTAACCATTGTATTAGCTTCATACTTCCACCAAGAATAAGTACATCATAGATGGTATCCACATTTGATACCAGTAGAATCCATACTAAACATTACAATAGGGGTATGCAAACTGGAAGTTCTATGTTGAAGAAGGTATGAATTAACATGCTACGCATGAAAGAATCTGTTTTCAGGGCTATCTCATTCGAATTCTAGTCTAGACTCTTACATACTAGCCAATGTATAATAAGTGCAGTCAACGCACATAGCAGTGAAACATAATCATTCATCAAGCATAACCAACTACCAATGAGACTTCAACCTAGTTCGATATCTAGCAAGGTGATGAGAGTGCATACGGCCTCCTCCAAGATAGAACTCTACAGAGTATATTATAAGGGAACACACTGTTTCTATATTTTGGCCGGCTGCACAATGTTCACATAGTGAATCTCACATATAATGTTCATAGTCATGCAAGGCGCAGGCAGAAACAGATGAAATCAAATTCAAGTTTCACGATAACAAATGAAGGCTTCTACAATGTCACTTGCTTCATGCCATCGTCATTACCTCAAAACACATGAAGGAACAGAAAGACCTATTAGTCTCTCATTCGTGAGCATAATATTCTAGTGTTAAGTATATCTTTCTGATTTTCTCCAAGGGGTCAGTTCCCAGGGGTGAGAGAATTTTGACTATAGATGCAAGTATAATCTCCATTTTGAGAAGCATTCATAGAAATGAATAGGCCACACACTTGGATCATCCGCTAAAAACCTAAATGGATGCCTACGGATACCGATTTAATTTCCTTCTGAAAAGTTTGTCCCTTGCAATAATACAAAGTGGCATGATGCTAAGAATAAGTGAGTATGGAACACTGATCAAATGCCATAGAGGCAACACGACAGCTTACAGGGTTAACTCGAACCATCATTTTAACATGCACATTGTTTTTGCGGAGAGAATTAGTGATGCTAAATGAAACAATCTGAGAATAAGGAGATTCGTACCAAGCAATATCTCTAATCCAGTGAATGGGATAATACACAAAAGCTAGAGGCAACCATTACCACACACGGTGCAATCTCCCGGTGCCCAATACAAATAGCATCAAGAGTATGTCGCCTGGGGAAGAAAGGAAGGAAAACGAATTATAACCAGGGGTGTAGATCTGCAATCACATATGGATGTAATCGATCTCCTTTTGGAAAAGCCTCCTACGGTAGAGAACAAGGCAACGACAAGGTTCAGTGGTGTGGAGCCTTCTTTTAAACAGATTTCCACCATCGGCTACGTAACAAGAATAGAGAGGGTACATTAGTCTTATTCAAGCAGACTAAAATAAAATGGAAAGGAGTGTGCTATGACCAATAGAGGCGTGCATGAGATTTCCTCTGAGCGAAGCTAGAAGATGTCCAATAGTGTGACTAAATGAGGTTCAGAATGGTGAGAAAATAACCATGTATAATGGGAAGTTGTTGCCGGAGGGTTTCCTGTGGTTTCTCATAAACCATACTATGATATCAAGAGAGCAAAAGCATTTTGATAAACATTCTAATGAATATGATAGCATGGGAATAGAGTTACTATCTGAAATAATGCCAGAAGAAACTAAATCTATGGTATTCACTCAAGACAATAAGCACTCAACATTGCAAGAACAAAACAATCAAACAATTATTCTATCTTAAGCTGGTTGCATAAATAATATGACTATGGCAAGGACACCTACTTACTTGCTGCTTCCAAAATCAAGAGGAGGAGTTCATAGAGGAAGACGCCTTCAATCCTCTAAATTGCATCCTTAGCAACCATCCAAGATTTTTTGTGAGAACATCACAAACTTTCTTAAAACAATCCCCTGTGTCTGTTGGTAACGACTAGATTCCGCCTTGGAAAAAGCAAGCACTAGCAGAAAAAAACGTCATGGTTCTTGATTTTTCCTTCAGTAATCCCACAAAGTGGTTACCAGCATCCATTTCGGCATGTAGCCCTTATCCTTTTCTCATGTCAAGTAAATGCTATTAATTGCCCACTTCCTTGCATACATGCGGTTGTTATCATTATTATTTTATTTTAATATTACAATTTATGTTTATATTCATTTTCAAAGTACTTTTAATTCAATGATTTATTTTAATACCTCAAATAACCTAAACCATTTATTAATTAGTTCAAATCAAGTAAATCAAATTCCAAAACAGTTACCAGGCGAAGTCGACAAGCAAGATCACAACAATGCTGACAGACAAAACCAAATACCAATCAACATCACGAAGCATGGTCTGAAGCATGACCAGTTGATAATACTAACAGGGAGAAACTTGGAGGGGCATTACATCCACTATGACCAATAGATGCAAGTTATAACAAATTATTAATTTTTTAATTTTAAAATTATAAATAACTTAAGAATCAGAATGATATTTGGGGTGTGATTAAGGTACTTGTTATTTTTAACACTTGGGTGAGGAAGTACTATTGCAATCATTTTATTTTTATTTGTTTTATTAGTTATTAATAGACCAATAGAGAAAGATGGAATTTATTTAAGAAACATGGCATGGTGGCCTCTTATGTTTATGACTATAGGACGCTTCATGTATTTAGCTGCTAGAAAACATGCTTGATGTTTATAGTGGGGATAGAAGACAAACAACCTTTTGTGGATTTTATAGGAATTAGTTATCTAGATTGTTGGGAAGTTAATATATTGACTTAATGTATATTTTAAGAATAATAATTTTTACATAATATATAGTGATGTATTTTCATTAGACACACAATAATGATAATATGTAAGAATATATTAGAAAGGATAAATATAATATGAGTTCAACAAAGTTTGCATATGGGTTGACTAATGCTCCATAGGTGTTTACAAGTCCCATGATTGGGGTGTTTTGAATTTATTAGTACATTAAGTCATTAATTTCTAATAGGATGACATCTTGATATATTTTATGACATTTGAGGAACATGAGAATCATTTGCATCCACACTCCCAATGGCCTTGTTACCTAACAATCTTTCCCCTATCCATTTCAATGTGCACCATGACATGCCTAAAAACCCCAAAAAGTTATATTCCAAGTTTCATTTTAACATGAACCAAATAGGAAGGCAAAAGAGCATATCAACTTCTTTGAAAAAACTTTACACAACTAGCATATTCAGAATGAAGATGTAGTTTGTCGCTTGTTCCCATAGTCTTTGGGATAAGAAGCCTTTTATTGGTTTATTCATCTACCAGCTCGAATGGTTACTACATGGGCCCTTATGAAGAACATATTTCCAAGTAGATTCAAGATTCCCATAGAGCCTACATATTTATATAGGTGGTTTGTGGAGGTAAAGAGGCAAGACAATGAGCTCATCAATATATTTAACAGTAGGTTCCATAAAGATTATACTAATTTTTAGGATCCATACCTTCTTGATGATGAAGCAGCCAGACAATTCTTATTATTCAACACTTAACAATCTCACATCTATTTTTATTAGAACAGACAATCTTGCACCAACTTCCCTCACTTATGTATATGCTGAAGTCATTAAAGTCAATGTGGAATTGGGATAGTCTGGAGTTATCCTTGTGAATAATATTGGAACTCTAGGTATCCCTAATCAAGCTTACAAGATTAATCATAATTCAGATCATCATACACCTATGGTCAATCCTATCCTTGTGGCTATCCAAGCTATGGTTCTTCATCCAAGGGTTCTCATCTTTGAGGCTCCTCTATCACATTTTCCCTATTTGTGAGTTGTTGAGGCTTTAAAGATCAAGGAATATAAAGAAAATGATGATATCAAAGAGTTGACCAAACAAATGAAGAAGTTAATAATAGAGGTAAATCATCTCTACAATCAAAATAACTTCTTGCAAAATTCCCAATTTTAGTTAGAATCAAAACCAAAGTCAAGGTTACCTAAGGTAGAACAAAGTCTAGAATATTAGACCAAATAAAAAAGGAGTGCCATCTCCTTTGGATGCATTCGTTGTTTTAGATAATTGACCTCCTAGAAGGGTTTATTTGGCTAAGCAAACCATTCCAAATTAGTGCAGATTGCACAACACCATTCAACATTCGAAATTGAATTGTCATAAGTTTTAAATAGTTGTGAGCATATTCCAGAAAGAAGTACAAAATGTAGCACCCTTGAAAGTACTTGGCCTTTGTAGGCAAGAGATTTTAATGTCTTCAACCTATGATTTTTCTATGATTTTGAACAACTACTCCTTTCCTAAGCAAGAAGAAAATGAACCACATGATAAGGAATCCTTGGAATATTTGATTAGGTCTAAAAAAATTTGAAATGAAAAATCTGTGTACACACTTATCAATAGTACAAAGTGCCTTACAATCTCGAGAGAAATAAACATAAAGGGCCTTTTACAACTTCTAGTCCTCTGAACAGACAATCTTGCACCAACTTCCCTCACTTATGTATATGCTGAAGTCATTAAAGTCAATGTGGAATTGGGATAGTCTGGAGTTATCCTTGTGAATAATATTGGAACTCTAGGTATCCCTAATCAAGCTTACAAGATTAATCATAATTCAGATCATCATACACCTATGGTCAATCCTATCCTTGTGGCTATCCAAGCTATGGTTCTTCATCCAAGGGTTCTCATCTTTGAGGCTCCTCTATCACATTTTCCCTATTTGTGAGTTGTTGAGGCTTTAAAGATCAAGGAATATAAAGAAAATGATGATATCAAAGAGTTGACCAAACAAATGAAGAAGTTAATAATAGAGGTAAATCATCTCTACAATCAAAATAACTTCTTGCAAAATTCCCAATTTTAGTTAGAATCAAAACCAAAGTCAAGGTTACCTAAGGTAGAACAAAGTCTAGAATATTAGACCAAATAAAAAAGGAGTGCCATCTCCTTTGGATGCATTCGTTGTTTTAGATAATTGACCTCCTAGAAGGGTTTATTTGGCTAAGCAAACCATTCCAAATTAGTGCAGATTGCACAACACCATTCAACATTCGAAATTGAATTGTCATAAGTTTTAAATAGTTGTGAGCATATTCCAGAAAGAAGTACAAAATGTAGCACCCTTGAAAGTACTTGGCCTTTGTAGGCAAGAGATTTTAATGTCTTCAACCTATGATTTTTCTATGATTTTGAACAACTACTCCTTTCCTAAGCAAGAAGAAAATGAACCACATGATAAGGAATCCTTGGAATATTTGATTAGGTCTAAAAAAATTTGAAATGAAAAATCTGTGTACACACTTATCAATAGTACAAAGTGCCTTACAATCTCGAGAGAAATAAACATAAAGGGCCTTTTACAACTTCTAGTCCTCTGAACAGACAATCTTGCACCAACTTCCCTCACTTATGTATATGCTGAAGTCATTAAAGTCAATGTGGAATTGGGATAGTCTGGAGTTATCCTTGTGAATAATATTGGAACTCTAGGTATCCCTAATCAAGCTTACAAGATTAATCATAATTCAGATCATCATACACCTATGGTCAATCCTATCCTTGTGGCTATCCAAGCTATGGTTCTTCATCCAAGGGTTCTCATCTTTGAGGCTCCTCTATCACATTTTCCCTATTTGTGAGTTGTTGAGGCTTTAAAGATCAAGGAATATAAAGAAAATGATGATATCAAAGAGTTGACCAAACAAATGAAGAAGTTAATAATAGAGGTAAATCATCTCTACAATCAAAATAACTTCTTGCAAAATTCCCAATTTTAGTTAGAATCAAAACCAAAGTCAAGGTTACCTAAGGTAGAACAAAGTCTAGAATATTAGACCAAATAAAAAAGGAGTGCCATCTCCTTTGGATGCATTCGTTGTTTTAGATAATTGACCTCCTAGAAGGGTTTATTTGGCTAAGCAAACCATTCCAAATTAGTGCAGATTGCACAACACCATTCAACATTCGAAATTGAATTGTCATAAGTTTTAAATAGTTGTGAGCATATTCCAGAAAGAAGTACAAAATGTAGCACCCTTGAAAGTACTTGGCCTTTGTAGGCAAGAGATTTTAATGTCTTCAACTTATGATTTTTCTATGATTTTGAACAACTACTCCTTTCCTAAGCAAGAAGAAAATGAACCACATGATAAAGAATCCTTGGAATATTTGATTAGGTCTAAAAAAATTTGAAATGAAAAATCTGTGTACACACTTATCAATAGTACAAAGTGCCTTACAATCTCGAGAGAAATAAACATAAAGGGCCTTTTACAACTTCTAGTCCTCTGAACAACTTCCAAGTGTCTCCCAACCTAGATGCAAGAAACAATCCATCACCTCCCAAAGTTCCTACCCAATTCTTTGAGAAAGATTCTTTGGCTACAAAAAACCCAGATATATGGGACAATATGTGACTGATGAGCTAAAGAAAATGAATTTAAGTCTTTTTGTTCTTAAAGCGCTAAAGATTCTTGAAGTTAGAAATGCTTTGTTTAATTTAATACAAGAACCAACTAAGTTTGGGGTATTGACCAATGAGTTGGTGCCAAAATCATCTCAAGTAAAAGGGAGAGACAAAACTCAAGTTTCTCATTCAAATACTCCAATAACTATGTATAAGGATAAAAGAGAATCCCCACCTTTCCTATTGACATTGCAGATATTTGGTAAAAATCTTCACAATTGTTTGGTAGATTCTAGTGCTTCAACTAATGTCATTCTTCTCATAGTATGTATGGCATTAGGTCTCACTCCTACAAAATCTACAACAAAGGTCACATAATTAGATAAAACAAAGGTCAATGTGGTGGGTGAGATTAATCATATTCATATACAATTTGTCTCTAATCCTCATGTTCAACATATCATTCATATTCAAGTGGTTGATATATAATGTTGTTAAGACAAGATTGGTACTAGAATATTAATGGTTATATGGAAACTGAACTCTCTCACATGTGGCTTCCATAGAAAGGAATCACAAATCATATCAAAATAGAAAGAGAACCATGAATGAAGCATTTAATTATACAATACAATCAAAAAAATGAAATAGAGGTTGATCTTGGTGTCTATCTCTCTAAAGTCCTTTGGATTGAGGAAATAATGATGATGCACTATACTGATACTTCCATGAAGGATTTAAGCCAAATTCCATGCAGTATCGAGGTTTGTATATAAGTAGAACAATATGCCATGTAAGATAATAAGGGAGGGGTGTTTAAAGAATTTTGAGATTTCATTTAGAAATTTTCCAAGGATTAGTTGGATTTAGGAAATAAAGTTAGTATGGAGGATTTTTTATTGCCAATCTAGTGCGAGGTTTACAACACATCCCATTCAGAGCTCACATGTTTTTGTGTCAGATCATTGTGAACATGATTATGAATTAGATCAAATACAGTTGAATTAATAAATTAAACAATCAACTGAATAAATCAAAACATATTCCTAATGAAATATTTGAAATGAATTAACTAGAAGACAAGAAAAAATAAATGAACTCAAATGATAAAGGAAACTAATTAACCACTTGCAAACCTCATCCCATTGGGGGATTGGTGTTGAATTGATGTGGAATGCTAGCCCTTTCCCAATCCCATTGATGAAACAAGCTTTTAATGATGCTCTAATGGAGGAAAATACCTAAAATTGATTCCAAATAATGAAACTACTCTCAAGAATTGCTCTAAAAACTACTATAGTATAATTTCTCTCAAATATTGTGGACAAAATGCTCATGAAATGGATGCTATTGATAGGAATTTTGAGTGAACCAATGTTCAAGATCAATTTAATTAATCAATGGATACAAATTGATTAGAAGAATTAGCATGGATCAAGGATTCAATCCATGGAGGAGATTGAATAATCACATGGATTGATGCAATTAATCAGGGGATGAAATTGATTCGAAGAAACACAAATCCTAAAATTTAAGAGGAATGTGCAAGATATTTCCATTTATGAGGGAAATAGTTTGAATTTGAATTAGAGGAATATTCCATGGGAATATTCCTTTGCAAGTGGGAGAAATTGAAGGGATGAAAGAGATTAGCCAATTAAATAATTACAATGTTATTTAATTGTGCAAGGTGGAGAAATTTAGAGTGACACGGATAAAGAGGTTGACACAGAAAAAAGATTGTTGTATTAAATTAAATAATTATAAAATTATTTAATTTAGGAGGGAAAGTGAATAATTAAATAACTGAAAATAATTATTTAATTATAGAAGAAGAGGGAAAAGTTTGATTTTTAATTAAAATAATTGAAATACAATTATTTAATTAAAAGTGGAGGAAAAGGACAAATTAGTAAATAATTAAATAAATAAAATTTATTTAATTATGGAAGAAGAGACCAATGAATAATTAAATAATTAAAATGATTATTTAATTATAGTAGAAAAATGATAATAATTAAATAAATAAAATTGATTTAATTCTGGAGAGAAAGAAGGGTTAATTAGTGACTTAATTAAACAAATATAATTTTTTTAATTAATAAAAAAGGAAGAATAAAAGGAAAGAAATTAATTAATTAAATTATTTAATTAATAGAAGAATGTGACCTTAGACAATAATCAAATAATTAAAATTATTCAATGATGTAAGGAAGAAAGGGAATTGATAAGGAAAAATGGTGTTTGTAGGCTTAGGACATTTTTCAGTGTCTACATTTCACCCCTTTTTGATATAATGCAATTTATCATGTTGTGTCAAAGAAATTCAGCTCAAAAATATGCCCCAATGTGTTGATAGGAAAACATAGTAGACCTATGCCCCCTCAAATTTTTTTGCCAGTTTTCAAAAAGATTAAAAATTTATGGTAAAAGATTTAAAATTTGAGCCTTTAGGATGGTTAAATTAAGTTTTGGAACCCGCCATTGAGTGTGTGCAGTAAAAATCCTAATGCTAGGGGGGTATAAATAGAAATTTGGTGGTAATTTTGACCATTTGTACATTTTAACCCTTGGTGAATAATGAGAGTTGAGAACTACCTATTGCAGACATGTCACTCATTCCACACTCCTCACAATGTGGTTTTAGATTTAGGAACTTCAGATGACCAAAGGGCTCTAGGAACCTAGTATGTACGCTTTACCCACTTTGGAATTTTGTCATTTTTCAATAGTTTTAGGGTTCCAAATGTGAGCAAACAGATGCAGTGGACCATGTTCACTGCATCTGCAAACATGCTCAATAGATGCAGGGCGGTTTACAGCATTTGAACAATACAATACGACCACTAAACTAGGGTTTTGCAATTGTGGTATGATGCAATCATGAAAGTCTGCAACATTAGATTCTTGCACCGTACCCATGGTTAAGAATGACACAATTGTGAATGTGAGTTGCATGTGTGTGATTGCATGAGACATATGTGATGGTGCAACACAAGTGATGGTAATTGACCAAAAATAGCTTAAGCAACATATATGCTTAGGCATGTGACACAATTGTGATAGTAAGTCGCATATACAAAATGTATGACACATTTTCTGAATGAAACCCATGTGTTTTAGAAATGTGACATAATTGCCTGATTTAAATTTTGTCCTAGTTTAGGATAAATTTTATTTTGCAACCAAGGTCCAATAGGTAAGATTAGGGTTTTCAATTGACACAATACTTTTTTCTTGTGATCATAGGTGAGATTTGACCTAATATACACCTGGGAGAGTCGGCCATTGACCTTCTGATTGTGGAAGCAACTAACAGATGGAGAGAGGGATCAACTCTTGTCTCTAGGACTATACTATGTAACATTTATGGCCACTATCAAGGCTAATAGAGGACTATTGACTACACTCACTAAGAGATGTCACTTAGAGACAAGCCCCTTCCATTTTTTGATCAGGGAGGTGACAGTTACTTTGGAGGTTGTGTATCTGATTCTAAGACTGCCTATCCGCAGAGCACGAGTGTCTTACGATCCTAAGCATGGATATTGGGCTATTGAGATGAAATATGAGCATGATGACGTCATGAACCTAAGCATCAAGGAGTATGAGATATCATGGGAGGCCTTAGTAGAGAGATACCAACGGGTTTGATGTTATTTTGTGCATAATTATTGTTAGAATAGTCATTCTAGACTATAGAGGGCATGGGTTTCTCATTGGTTGGGGTGAGTTGTTGGTGGGGATACTGACTAGGGGGACAATGTATGCATGGGGACCCTACCTACTAGTGATGTTATACTTTTAGTTGCATGATGTTTCTTACCAAGGGGCATAGTCGATTAACTATGGTATGCCATTGTTGATGATATGGGCTTGGGAGCACATTGTCGTGTTTCATCCACTAGTGGAGAGGGAGTTGGGAGTTGGCATGCCTTATTCTTTATTTTACGATGGAGTACAAACACAAACACATTTTGGAGATATGGGCTACTAGCACCATGCCATTGATTTACTTGCTTTATCTGTATGGAGACCCTACCAGGATTGCTAGCCATGGGAGGGAGATGCAGACCATTTTCCTTCGTGCCAACAACCTAGATATCTGATTGGATAGACAATCCAATCTCAACACATTATTGAGATGTATCTTCGAGAGTGGGTTCACAAGTAGTTCAATGAGCGCCATGGTTTGCTAGATGGGACTGCAAAGTATGTATGGTCATCATGGGAGATTGGGCAGTGGGGCCAGAAGATACCTATAGTCATAGCTAAGCAAAGCATAGATGCACTTCAACCAATTCAATTGGGTGTAGGGGTAGAGGTTTTAGATGTGGGCACCATGCCCAATTATGGTGGTTGGTGGGCCACCTATAGGCCAGAGCCTTTGATTGATCCTGACTTTCCAGCACCAGTAGAGTGTAGAGGCAGGGGTCCATGAGGCCGATTTAGAGGACAAGGACGGGGAGGAGACCTCTCATTCATAACATGGAATGAAAATTCAATGTCATGAACAACAAATGTATACTCAGTGGAACTATAATTAGTTGCAACAAAGTATCAAATAGTTACAATAGTATGAATGAAATCTGTACCAAGTTTTGAGTTAGAAAAGGGTAGAAATGGACTCCATGCTCAATGGATAAGCAAGGAAAAGGGAATTTGATTGAGATTTTTGTTAGAGCTTAGGTCATGAGATCTAATTACATGCTTGATCAATAGACATATAATTTACAGCCATTATCAAATCAAATCAACTTAATCATTATTAGATAGATAAATGGAAATGTTCCAAATCAAATCATGGGGAAGAAATCATTAATTCACTATTTTTTATAACTTGTTTGCTTCATGTGCAGATATAGGAAAAGTAATGTTGTTGTTCATCAAATTACAACATGAGTGGGGTTAAATGTGGCTCCCACAAGGGTGGAGTTTAGATCATAACAATGGTACCAGTAGTGTAGATATCATGGGATCTGTATTGTGTTTTGTAGAGGTTCCTAGGAAATGCAATGAGCATTACTTACATTAAAGAAAAAAAAGTGATTTCATACTTTTGCTAAGAAGGTTTTATGCTTGTTCTGTTTACATAATATTTTGAAAAAAACTACATTATGTCATTTGCAAAGTCTTTATTTTATCTTAAATGCACACAAACAACTATGATTACTTCACATTCACTAGGAAAGTTATAGAGAAATGAAGAGAAGTACGGAGCTTCATATGTAATAGCAGAAAGCTACATAAATTGAATGGAACAATAGCATTTACATTATAAAAATGCTTAAATGAGATTATGGCAGTATTTACAAGCATTAAGCAATGTGATACAATTATTACTTGACTATGCACAAAATAGTCTTTTAAAATAATACATGGTTGAAGATGATTATCTTGCAGTTAGCATGTAGAATTATCAAGACTTAAGACAATAATGAGAAAAAGGAAAAATGACCTACAACCATCAAGTGAAGTGTAGTGATAGTGCATTCAATGGAAATAGACATACATAGAGAGGATACGAGGAACTCAGCATGCAAAAGATGGAATCAAATATATCTAATAAGGTCACTACCTAAGAGTGGTTTGTTCTTAAATTATTTTTTTGAAAGTGCAGGTAGAGAGTCTTCACATCAAAATATTGAGCATTTTCTTCAACAAGAATAGGAATACTATGCAACTCTAACAAATTTTCCTCATGGCAGCCTAGAATTGACAGAGAGTTTGAGTTTTGCTAGAAAGCCCTCGAGCTAGGGTTTTGAAGTAAATGAAATCAAGAACAGGAGCATAAACGTGGTTTAAGCTGATAAGTAGGAGCTTATAGGCCATGCCCTACCCATGAGAATTTATGCATAATACACAATGAATATTCATTGTTTTAGTTGTGTTTCATACATAAGTTCATTTTTAGTTTGTAGAGCTATGAAAGGTCGCAACCATTATGAGGGTTTTACATGTAATTCAAATTACAATTGAGAATTGAATACCCATTTTCAGAAAATATGATCTCAATATAAGGCTGTGGCATGTAGGCTTGCAAAAATATTTCAACAAAAAAGGAGACTTCTAGATTCAACCACAAAATCCAACTTACCATGTCTCAGACCTCTAGAATCTGCAAACAATGGCATTGGAAGAGACTTTCTAGCTTAGAGAACTTGACCTAGGGTTTGTTCATGGTGGTGGCCACTCTTCATGGCAACAAGAAGAATGAATCAAAATGAGTGTTCTCATTTCATTTTAGGGTTGAGACCCTAGAAGGTTCGATGGAGGAAGGCATTTTTCCTTGTGTTAAAAAAAACTTTATTCATTTTCTCTAGGCCGTGGCATGTCTTTTCCTTAGGGATTTTTTGAAACTTTTGAATGTTTCATAAAATTTTAAAAAAAATCTCTAAGTTTTTTCTTTAATTTTGCATTTGAGAAATAAATGTGAAACTTTATTTTAAGTGATTTATTAGATCACTTCAAAATAAATGTCATGATTTAAATGCCAAAATTAATTCCTTTGATGTATTTGACTTATTTAGAAGTTTTTAATTTTGCATTAAGAATCATATTGTAAAACATTTATAATTTAAAGTGATAAATTATAAATCACTTTTCAATAAATGTTATTATTGAGTGCAAAGTAAAGATATTTTGGATGTAATCTTCAAAACTTGGTCAAAAGGAGTAAAATGGAGCATTTAAGCTTAGCTTGAATCTTGGAGATGATTGAGAAAGTTAAGCGAACATTTGGAGTAAAATTAGGAGTTTGGAGCACTTAATTGTGGGTTTTCCTTTAGTTAAGGGTCCAAGTGAATGAGGTTCTAATCAAGGATCAAAATCAGGCACATAACAACTTGTTCCATTCAGTTACAACCATATTTTGGAGGGATTTTCAATTGCATACTACCCATGAGGTTGTTTTGAGATTTACAACTCTTAATGATTCTTGGAGGAGTTCTCTTTCAGATACTTTCTTGATTTGAGGAAGAGAGTGGAAAACACATCTTTTCTTGGAGCCAAAATTAAAAGTTTGAATTTTTGGAGCCTTTTCTATAAGTCTTCTTTTCTCTCATTTCTTTCTCTAGTTCTGAGTTTGGTGATTGCTGATGCAGATTATTCATTCTTTGTAACTCATTTTCTTATGAGTACTACAAATTTGTAATGCAATTGTCTACTATTTTTCAATAAAAAGCTTATTTCCTTCTCCATTATTCTTTGTTCTTTAGTATGGATTGTGAGTTATATGATAGAATATTGTGTCATCCTTTATTTTCATCAGATTCCTTCAATCTTGAATGCAAAGAATAGCATGTCATAGTGCAAGTATGTGTAAGTGTTTTCATTCTCTTGGATAAAAATTTGTGGAAACATTACTGTTTTCCTTTTTTGAACATCAGAAAAGTTAAAGCCTTTCATAAGAATTATTTTTGCACGCATGAATAATAGAGTTGTGACATTATATTGCTTTATTTGTTGATTCATCTTGTGAGATTTTAGAAGCAGATTCAAATAATTTATCAGTTGGTGAATCACCTAGTAATCCATTTTTTTTAGTTTTTGCATTATCCTTCTTACCTTTTCCTCTATTAAAAGTTAGTATTTACAAGAAATATCCAAAGGGAGCCAGTCCATAATCTGGAGGTCTACCCGGCTCATTATAGGATACCCACAACCTGTGAGTAGTCCAATGTTGCACGAGATTTAGGAGTTTTTCAACTTGTCTTCAGGTGTAAGTCCCCGTGTTAACAATAATATTATATAATATTATATTATAATATATTTAATATAATAATATTATATTATATAATCATATAATATAATAAATTTAATATTATATTTAATATATTATAGTATAATCTTATATTATAATATATTAAATATATTATTATATAATATTAAATTTTTTATTTATTTTTAGACTGCAGGAATCGGGTAGCACGACCCCCTATAAACTGCAGTGCACCTGGTAAACTTTTTAACGTGACCGACGGCGCTGGCGCGACACGCCCTCCGGTACCACGGGACGGGGGGAGACTAGAACTCGTGACCAGCAGAGCCGCAACGGAATTACTTAGCCAACCGAGCTAGGGCCCCCGCCCATTATATAATATTAAATTAAAAAGCATTATAGTAATATATTAAATTAAATAAGACCCAACCAAATTAAAAAATCTGACCTAAACATAATGGTTATTCATTTCATAATGAATTATCTATTTCGAAATGAATATCCATTTTAGGGTGATCCCACAATAATGGGCTACAGTTTTTGGCCAAACTTGACATTAAAATCAGGATTTTTCACCAGACATTCACTTTCTTACACCTATAGCAGCTAAACCATTAAGGTTTTGAAGATGAATCAAACTAGTTATTTGTTAGATATTTTGTGTAGATTCTAATTATATATTTTTTTTTAAATTAAAAAATAAATTGTGAATCATTTTATGTATTTTTTAATAACTTATTTTTTCTACTAATCAGCATTTTTAAAAAGTGATGTTTACTTTGGCCCATGTAACTTTTTTTATAGATAGGATACAATTATGATTTTTAAAATACAAAATTTTCACACCAATATCTAGGGGATGGATATTTTTTCATAATTTTTTGTTACATACTTTTTTTTTAATTAATTTTCCAAGTCAGCATAATTATAATTTGGACAAAGGTGTACTTTGGCATGCATAACTTTTTTTGTATTCATTTGAATTAACTTATTCTTTTTTTTTTGGAATAAGGACATCAATACCTAGGGCACATGTATTTTTTAGAATTTTTTTTCTCTATTTTTCTATTTTTTCGTATGTGTGAAATAAAGAACTTGATGTTCATTGAAAATCCTACACTCACAAGAAATAAAAAATAAATATAATAATCAAATTAAACATATTTAAAATTATACTTTTTAGGAAACTTATAATAAGGGCTACAGGCTTACAAAACATAAATTTTAAATGAATTCATTTGATCACCCAAAAGGTAAATCAAAAGTGGTTTTTTATCACCATTTTGATAGGTGTAGAGGAGACTCGATTATAGGTATGGTTTAAATCTAACAAGGTTCTATCCAAAGGGGTTTGATCTAAGGGGGTTTGATCAATCCCTCTTTAACTAAAATAATTTAAATGGAAACTTTAAAGTCATAAATCATTGTATTTTCTTAAAATATGTGATTTCAAGAAAAAATCAGGATGTCCCAAAAAGTGTAACCCATTATTGTGGCAGGACCCTTCAGTTTGGTTTTTTCTTTGACACCATGTACTTTCTACCCAAGCCTATTTAAAGTAAAAGTGGATTTTCATGTTTTTGAGCAAGTTAAAAATTCCTTTTTCACATCGCCACTTTTTGGACCCCCATTATCTTGCACAGACCCTAGAAATATGAGTGGATATAGGGTACCTCCATATGTAGTAACCTCTTCCTTTTTGGTCATCTTCATACCATTTTATTATGCCAAGAATAATGCATTCTTGTAAAACCATCATTTGAGAGTAGTGTAAATATGCCAACAAGCATATTTTGTGACTCATGTGAACATGTGGAGCCAAATTTATTATAAGAGAATGTTGGAGGGGATGGGTGAATGCTAGGGGAGTCCCCCATTCCCCATTCATTACCCATGTCTCATGATCCTTCAATGCTACATTATTTTGGGTTAGTCTCTTAAAAGACACAAGAAAAAAATTACCAATATATGATATAGAATTTCTTAGAGTTCACGGGATCTAAAAATGTTTTGTTTAGACCTATAAGTGGATATGGGGTTCCTCCAAAATAAACTCTCTTGTTTTTTCCTTAAAAATATTTTATCATACCAAGAATGAATACATTCATGCAAAAAACATCATTTAAGAATAGTGTAAATGTGCCAAACATAATTTTCATTTCATGTGTCATGAGGCTAAATTGAATTTTCTAAGACTTTAGGGTGGATGAGTGAATGCTACTAGATAAATTGGTTTGTTCCTTAAGTCTCCCAATCCTTCTAAGCTAAATTATTCTAAGGTAGTCTCTTAAGACCTTTGAGAGAAATAATACCAAACTTTTACCTGCCTTTTCTCTCAATACTTGGCACCTATGAATGCCTCATTTGCACTTACAAGTGGATGTTGAGTCCCTCTGTAGTAACATATCTTAGTTTTTTCAAATTTAGACCATTTGACTATGCCAATAATGAATGCATTCTTGCAAAATGAGTTATTTCAGAGCTATGTAAAGTTGTCAATAGGCTTTTTTTCTTTCAAACCTCATGGGATTGAATTGAATACATAAAACATTAAGGTAGGTAGTTGAATGCTACTACATGTCTCAGTTCATTCCCTACATATCCAGTCCTTCCAAGCTACATTGCACTAATAAAGTCTCTTAAGATCCCAAAGAGTAAAAAGCTACTAAACATTTTCATGTCTATTCTCTCAATCTATGGAACCTAAAAATGTGTTTACACCTACATGGGTCCCTCTACAATAACCTACCTTAGTTTTTCTCAACTTTAGAACATTTGATCTTGCCAATAATAAATGCATTCTTATAAGATGTGTCATTTGAGAGTAGTTTCAAAGTGTCAATAGGTACAATTTTCTTCTACACCTCATGGGATCAAACTAACTATGAAAATACATTGGGGTGGGTGGGAAAATTTTACTAGATACATCAATTCATTCTCTCAGTCTCCTGATTCTTCTAAAGTATATTGTATCAAGGTAGTCAGTAGGGATACATTGTCTTAGGTAAACCACTATAAATAATACAATAAGAAAGTATCATGAAATTATTCAACATTCTTATAGTCTTACAATTAGTATTGATAAAGACCACGAGTTCTTTGATCTTGCATGCTTCTCATCCAAGAAAGATAAAACTATAAACCTTTTCCTTTAGACACACAATCTATAGGATTTCTTGAAAATGACAATGATGTTGATGATTGATATCACATGCATGGTGACTCTACGTCATGGTGTAAAATTTTCTACATGTATTATAGAGAATGTGGTATTATATAGGCCTTCATGAGGAAACAAATAAATTAAAAAATCACTTGTGGGATTTGAATGAGTGGTGTAACATTTTTCAATCCCACATGCATGATGAATCTACGGCACAATGTAAGATGTATTATAGTGATTGGGATAAATTATGTGATCTGAGTGAATATGAAGAAATAAACTCATATGATAGTGATATACCTAGGTCTCCAAAAACATTTAGGCATAACATTAGCCTTTCTAAACTAGAATCATTTTTCTTTGATGAAGGCTTGACTTTGCACATGATGAAAATAGTATTATGAATAAGTATGAGGATTTAAGCTACAACCTAGCTATGGATTGAGAGAAGATGCTACCCTATTTAAGTGACCATGAATACTAGCATGGGGAAACCATTTCAGATTGAATGCTTGATGAATATTCATATTAGGGTAGATTTTGCAACCAAGTATGTACTTGTGAGCTATGTGAGTTTGAAAACTTTAAATTTGATTGTAAAGTACCTATCATTATGTGTATTTGTGGTGGAATTGAGAATGGATATATTTTGATTCCTTATTTATAATGGTATGTTGACTAATACATATGTTAATGGTTAACATGTTTAAATTTTAGATTAAACATTTGGTTATGTTTGTGTATGTTCCTACGATGCATGTGTCATGTAATATTCTTTATGGTGTATTGGGAGGCTATATTGATATGCCCTATTGTTATAGTTATGGGATAACAAGGTGCATGAGGTGGTAAATTTTTATGAGATGATTATCCATGTGGTCATGATGGTGATTTTATATCCATTCTTTTCTTTTTTTAAACTAAAATTTAATTAATTATTTTAGATGTATCCATAAATATTATAATCATTATCTCAAATAAAAAAAGTAGATATTAGTTCATTAGAAAAATATAAATATGAATAAAAGAACAATGAAGAGCATAATATAGATAGCAAATTTACTTAGATAATATATGTACAACAAACTACTTTCTTAAGCCCCTAGTTTTTATAAAAAATATAGGAAAATTTGATAATAAAAAAATGTGTATTCAAAACAAAACCATATATGAATATATAGTTATATATTGGTAAAAAAAAAATATGTACAAGAAATCCATATAAGCATACAATGCTATATTTTGGTAAAACAAAAATGTATTTACAAGAAAACCATAATACAATCAATCCTCGAGCAAGTGATGTATGTTTCTTTCAAACCCACTAACTTGACCTCTTCTCTAATATTTTTTGGATGTCCACCTAATACAATAAAAAATATATATGTATTAATATAGAAAAAAGAAATCACTTATTGCAAGCTAATAATTAACCTCAATCATTCATTTCCTCTCTCCATCCATCTAAGGTGTGGGTGCATGAATTGTGTTTGTGACTCCATATGAAAAGAATCGAGAAAAAAATAGAATATAAAAGAATTATTTTATAATTTACACTAATAGATGTGGGATAATAAGAAAGAAAATGAAATTTACTAATTTGGACCATACATTTGTCAAAGGAAATGAAGATAAAATTATCGCACAATGCCCATCTCCATTATACCATGAATATCAAGAGGAGTTAGAATTGATGTCATCAATAGATAATAAAACACTATTATTTTACCAAAATATATCTAACTTATATACAAACATAATAATTATAAATTGTAAAACTTACCTCAATGAAAATTTTATGACCACTCCCACTATATCCACCTATTCATCATAAAATTGAACTTTAAGATTACCATTCATATATGAAATAAATATTTACATATACTATATTTAATAATTCTTTACAAATTATACACCTGTGGACTAGATATTTTTGCTTGCGGGTGAATTCTGGGAGCTATGGGGTTCAATCATTGACTCTAATATGGTATCAAAGCAAGATGATATGCTAAAAAATTTGGGAAATTGTATTGATGTAATAACTTGAAATTATATTTCTAATTTTGAATGAAATACATCTAAATGATTACAAAGTACAATAGTGAATGCTTATAAAAGAAAAAACTTGTAAACCTTATATGAGGATTTGATTAGATTGTCACAAGTATCCTAATCCTATACAACGAGACAACTTGACCTATAGATAGCCCAATCTAATAATTAAAAATCACTCCTAAGTTTAGCTTAAGTAATTAAAGTAATAAGGCACCTAATAATTAATTATAGATTAATTAATTATCCAGTGGTGTTCCTAATTACTCCAACAAAATTAGCTTTTTGACACTATCTCATTTTCTTGCTTTCGACACTATATGTCCAAGTTATGCCAAAAAGAAAAAAATGACTATGGGGGCTAGGAGAAGGTTGAGGATACTATCCGTACTACTGACATGGTGTAGGTCTCATCATCAGATTTTTCTACTGGCTCATTTTATTCTTATTCAAAGCTAGATCTTCATTTTCTTCTTCCAAGCTCATAATTTTTTTCATGTATCTCCAATTTTCACGATTCTAGTGGCATTGGAAATTTATTTCAAAGCTCTTTAGATTCATAATTTATGCACTTTTTCCAAATTATGGCCCAAGTACATTTTGTTCATTTTTTTTGTGATTTCACATTCTTCTTAATTACTTGGATGTCTTCGCACTTGGAAATGATTTGTTTGTGTGAGATGAATTTATTTTGTTTACTTTATATGTATTGATATTATCAGTGTGATATTTTCATTTGAGGAGGTATCATGGAATTTTTTGTTCATCCTTTTGGTGTCCTAGAAAAGGATAACTATGAGTCTTAGCAAAATGACATCTTGGCATATTTTAGGTGGCTTGATATTTTTCCTTATCTATATGGAATCATACCTACACCAAACACACCAAGGAGTAATTCAACATGGAGTGTTATTAGTGAGCATGTTCAAATGATTTGTTCTAGTGTCAATCTTGACACAATGCATGTTGTATCACAAGTTTATTGTCTCCACACACTTTGGAATCGACTTTGGGAGATCCATGAAGACCCTCATATCTCTCTATTCCTAGAGGATATTATCGTAGATTATCTTATTGCTACTATAGATGTAAATTTCATATCCTGTGATGATGATACTTTAGAGGAGCTTGATTATATCATAGGTACTTTATGTTCTAATATTTTAGAGACTTGTCTTCATGTTCCCACTCTTCAAATCAAGACTCACTCTTCATCTTCTATTGTTCTTGATCAACTTGGCATCGCCACATTCTTGGTCCCTACTAGTTCAGTACAATAGGAAATCCATATTCTTCCAAATATAGCTATTTAGGATTTGTATCTTGCAAACATATCATCCTTATTTGTAGAGTTTGAGATTACAGATTTGGAGGATTAATTTGAGGAAATTCATCTCCTATTTGTTGACAACCACATCATCATTGTTGGACCATCATCTTCATCATCTTTGGAGCTTGTTCTACATTAGTCTTCATAAGTTTATAGGTTGACATCATCTCTTTCCAACATGTGGACACTTGAGCACTTTTCAGAGGCACACTTCATTTGGATTTGGATTCTTGATTTTTCCATCTTTTGGGAATGACTTCTCTAATCACCAGCGGATCTGTTTCTTCCTAAGGAGGGAAATTTTATTTGCAAATATTTTATCATGTTATATCTTTAGGTTTTCATTATTAACAAAAAAAAAATTCTTTGTGTGGGGGATTGATACATTCATTTTCTCTCTCCTAATGGTAGGATATCTATTTTACTTGTACAAAAAAAGCAGTCCTTAGGGGATCACACTAAGTCCTCCTTCTATCCTTCCTTCACTAGTGAAATTATTTATTTTTCTCTCTTTCAAAGAGGAGTTATTTTCCACGTGGTTTTCTCCTTTTCTCTATTTATGAGAGATTTCATTTATTTTTACATGGGTACCTCATTAGGCCTTGTAACCGAGACCCATCCATGAATTTGTCATTACATTCTTCATCAGGTATTTTAGGTTCTCCCTAAGTTGATCCTTAGGGGGTGTTGGAGTAATTAGGAACATCACTTGATAATTAATTAATCATTAATAAATTATTAGGTTCACTATTACTTTAATTATTCGCTATTACTTTAATTACTTAAGATAAACTTAGGAGTCAATTTTTATTATTATATCAGACTATTTATAGGTCAAGTTGTCTAATTGCATAGTATTAAGATACTTGTCACAATGTACAATCAAGTTCTCATATAGAGTGTGTAGTTTTTCTTTTGTAATTATTCACATGTATTTCATTCAATTGACAATACAATTTTAGGTTATTGCATCATTACAATTTCTTAGGTTGTTGAGTGCAACATCTTGTTGTGATCTCTCATTTGTGACTTCTAGGAGGTATGGGGTTTAATCAACTCAAAAAAGTATAGGATGGACACTCTAATCTTCAAATTTTATTATATACAATTTAAATTTATTTTCATTCATAATAGATTAGTATAATTAATCTAATCTATTTCAAAAGAAAATATAATAAATTCTATTTAATCTTATTCAAAATTATTTTTTCATCAATGTCAGATTTCTTATCCAAAAAATTATTTATGAATACCATATCATCCAATAATCATAGATAGACCCATAGTTCTTGAAAAGGTGAAGTGATCTTTTAGATCTATGGGTCTTGACCTTATCACCTTCAAAAAACAATACATAATAGAAATACTTTTTATGCTTCCTCATGCCCAAGTCACAAGTCATGAGGTTAAATATTGTCTAGGGTATGTGCAAGAATATCATGGAAAAAATAGGCCCTTAAGTGGCAAAAAATTTAGAAAAATAAGAGTTAGGCAACTAGACGTAAAAATTTGAATAAGTTATCTATATTATTTCAAAAATATGTGATAATATAATCTATAGAAAATTGAATCTAGTTTCTAAACTACTAGGTTTATTTAAAAAAATAAAAAATCTATTTGGGAAAAATTTCAAATTTCAATGCAGTACTACTTAAATTTCAGGGAAAAAAATAAGAAGTAGATGTCTATCTGACCACCATAACTACAATAAAATGATAATATTTTTTTATAATATTTTAGATATAAGTAGAGGACTCATGCCCCAATGTGATGCATATTTTTTTGTAATTTTTTCCAAGTAAGTAATTAATTATGAATTTTTTATTACAAATTTTTAAAAATATAAAAACTTGTATGTCTGAACACCTTAACTTGTTCTAAACTTCATGAAATTAAATTTTATTTTGTTTAATCCTATAGTATTCAAATCATAGAATGTGACGCATGTTTCAGATTCAAAAAATGTGATACCATTTGAAAGCTATAGATGTTTTGCAATCAACCTATCAATCAGGACTTTAGTCCTAATTCAAATAGAAAATGAATAATAATTATTTATTAAATTCAAAGTAAATAAAAATTTATATTGGTGGAAAGATGATAATCTCCTTTAAAAACCCTTTTCATTTCATCAATTTTTGGGTAAAAAGAAGTCATCAGCCACATACCCTACACATACCCATCATATCGCCACTTTTTGGCCCATCATGATCCTGCACATACCATCTATCTCTATAGTAAAATAAAGGGCCTATTGGGGTGCCAATACACCAAAATTCATAGTCACTTTGTGACTTGGGATTCAACAACTATTTTTTCTTTCAATAAACAACCATAGAATTTAAAGGTTGGCAATGACTATTGAAGAATATTTTGAATTCATCCTTACCCTAAAATTGTGGCTCCTCAAGCATCATCGATGCTTCTTAGATAGCCCATATATTTGGCTTCAAACCACTCTAATACTATATTGACAATATCCACAAAGCCAAATAGAATCTTGAAATTTTTAAACACAATAATCCTTTCTTCAATATTTTTGTTCAATACATTTATATTTTATAGGAGCTACATTTCCTATATTATAGGAAGCCTCCTACAAAAGATCCCTAAATATACAAATTGCTTTAAAAAATATAAAATCCAATATCTTATGCGTGATATTCTAACAAAACTGTAATGCCAAAAATATAACAACAAACTCACAACTAAAGACTTAATACAAATACCAAAAATTTGATCAATTCTCAAGTCAAGGCCAACTCACAATGTAAGCTTTCAAGAAAGCACAGGGGAACCTAAAGGGCAAGACCTAATTCCTCGGGGGCTCATCTCTGATGGCCTTGCCTACGTATGCTTAGCGCAGAGGAATCGTAGTTCAACACTTGAGTTTGCTCCAACTCATAACTGAGTGCCCAATAATAACGCATGTCATCTACGTTCTATTCAGGGCTATTCTACCAAAACTTTTGGGTAACACTTACAATGTACTATAAAGGTCAAAAAAAATGAAAGGAACGTTGCTAATAATTTTGATCATTAAAATTTAGCTAACAACTTTCAGCTTGCTGATCGCAGCGAAGTAGATGATACTAAAATACCAATAACTTTCATTCTATTTGTCCAAATTCAAAAGTTCAATATGTTTCGGAAAGGGGAAAGAACAAGGAATAAAACCCATAAAGAATTTGATAGGATTCAAAAGCATGTGTGAGCAGTTTTGACTGCAACTCAGCCCATTATGAACCTACCAGTACAGCTGGTGACAAACAACAAATCAACATGAAAACATATATTGAAGATAAGGAACAAAATAAGTTTAAAAAGTTCATTACTAGGAGAAAATAAATTTCCCCCTGTGAGTGTCAAAAGTAACCAATTCAATTGCTATTTTCTATAGAATTAAGAGTCAACAAATTCATTGGGTTTCTACAATTATTCTTAATCATTCATAATTCTTCTTGATCATAAAAAGATCCTATTGAAAAAATCATGGAATATTAATATCTCTCAGGATTGTTTTTTCAAATGAAGCTCCCTAGTATATATTATTCTATTTTATTTTATTTTAATTATTTTTTATTGAACACTGCTTATTCAAAACTTATAATTTACACAAATACTAGTATCACAGTCAAGATATTCAGTGGAAAACCAAGTATTTAAAATTACTTATCTAAAATTAATTTCTTCCATTTCCATTTCTTTTATCTAATATTTCCTTAACAAAAGATCTATGGCTTAAAGCCTTAAAACTAAGGGATTTAGAATTAAGCATAGCACAGTCCCATTATAAAACATAATACTGAACTCAAATACATGGTTTAAACTTTCCTTCAAGATTTAATTCTATAGGGCCTATCAATAACCAGTCACATATAGCTTAAAGGATTTTATAAATAATACTAACATTTAAACAAAATAAAATAAAAAACCAACAAGTATTCACTTTCAAGGTTGAAAGGTCATTGTGATTTCAAAAGAAATATCATAAGCGCGCAACCCAAAACATAATATTTAGACTAATACAACTATGCATACAATGTGCTAATCTTTCTATTGTTAAGCAAGATAAAGTTCAGAATAATCCATGATAAACATTTACGTGTTGCAAGAAAAAAACAATGATCTAGTTCTTGTAAGACACGGTTTCAAGAAAAACATAGATGCATATCATGCAAAACATAGATTCAACCATTCCAAAGAAATAATTTACACGTATGGGTAATTACAGATAATAAGGAAACATCATTCACCAAAAATGAGTAGTGCATGAGATCTGATTGTTCACCTTAATTCCAATAGTATAATTTTAGGAGGACTCAAACATATGTCTTTCCTATAATGAAATTTCTTGAACAAAATGCTGAAAGGCGGTGTTTCAATTGATCTTAAGGATGGCAGCATTTGAAATATGAGTGAAATCTGTATATGTCTTAGCTTTGCTTGATTAATAAAAAGATCTAAGATTTATATGACCTAAATCCCAAAACGTTCATTGGATGCTCAAGGAATATTGAGGTTATAGAAGAAAACATTATATGCTAGATAATTTAACAAATTTAATACCTTAGACTGTAAAAAAAATTATCTTTATGCAAGTGAAATAAGGAAGGAGAGATTACTAGATGTACCTACTTATAGCATCCTTTATAGCTGAAATTAAAAGTAACAGTTCCTCTCCCTCCCTTGGTGGTGTCGATCTCAAAAACTTTCCTCTATTTCGCTATATGGTAGTCATGGTAATTGAAGATTATGCAGCCCACACGCCACCAACTCAGATAGAACCCTGTGAGCCAGCAACAGCGTGCTCTCTCCATCATCCCTCAGTTCAACGTGACTTCCTCTACCCCCCAAAAAATAATACACCCCTTATCTCCTTTATATCATACCTTTTCTTATTATTTATGTGCCATATTTGAAGATTAGCATGATCTTATCTGCTGTTTCCAGTTTTATACTTTTCGCCTTTCTTTTCAACAGATTTTTTTTTGTTTTAAAGCATAATAAAAATTGCAATTATGTGTAGTTGTTATGTAGGCGATGGCTTTGGTTATTTTTAGCATCTACGATGCTTTAGCTTTGTTTTTAGTTTATATTTGTTTCCTCCTTCAGCATGATCACTGCCTTTTCTTTTTAGTTTCTATTTGTTTCCTCCTTCAGCAGGACCACTGCCTTTTCAAATCATTTTTTTTTTTTTTTAAAATAGAGATCTTTGTAACCAGTTTCACACACAGTTGAATAATATTTTCGTTATTCTTTTAAGTTGTCGTTCAAATTATTTTATCTAATTTCTTAGTGTAGTGTAAGAGTTGTTCTCAAATTTTCAATATTCACCTTATCTATCATCGCATATTATATGTTAACTATCACAGTTTGATATTAATATTTTAACAATGCATATACACTGTTGTATTCTTTAGTACATTAATATTCGTTTATTCTATACATTACATATGGTGTTTCATATCGTACCATATATTTATGTATTCGTATGTCATCATGTATCATATACAATACATTATTCATTAAGTATTTCTTATATATGTAATTTATAACACGTTTATGTTTATTTTTTTATTTTTTTAATTGCATTATATGTTATTTCTATATTTCATTTCGTTTTGTTTACACACACACACACACACACACATATATATATTATCAACAATAATATATACTCTCCAATTCGATATATATATATATATATATATATATATATATATATATATATATATATATATATATATATATAATCAATAATGATACTATTTGATATTGAATACCATGTTAATCTGTCAATAACTAACTTTTCTTCTTTTATTTTCCACTCATTCATTATCAATGTCAAATTTTAATATCAATTTATTCAAACTAACAATATTTTATAATGCATTACATATAGAATATATATATAAACAATAAATAAGAAAAAAAGATTCTAATGTATATCATATACATATAAATCAATTATATGAAAGCTAATATTATAACCATAAAAATTGAGTGAGGCAAGGTCGAGTGAATCCATACCTCTTATTTTGCATCCATCATTAATCAAAACCTTATAAATAAATGAAGCTTGTTTTCCACCTTCTTGATTCCCTCGAGACTATACTTGGATCATACTCATCCACCAAAATTAGTACAAGATAAAATTAATCATCCTCAACATAAGGCAAAGTAGTTTTAAACTGCCTTAAAACCATTTAGCTTAGTCACAACTTGATCAATTTCCATTTATTTATAATTTTCTTTTAACAAGATTACTTTGTCAAAAATATTAAGTGATCCTTAGATGTATTGTGGGGAGTTGGCCATGTGGCCTTACATTCACCCCCCCTTATATAGACTTCCTCCTGGAAGTCATTAAGGATTGAAAAACTTGACCATGATTATAGCAACACACATCAATATGGATAACATTCTAATTATTATTTAAAACTTAAAATGATTCCTTAACTATTGGCACTATCTTATACTATAAAACGATATCATAAATATATTAAACTATAACACAAGGAGTTAAAGCTTTTATATGAAGGGTGGAGCCTTACACTCCCCTCCCCTAAGATCAAACTTCCTCCTGGAAGTTACTAAGGTTCTGAAGTGGATTCCCCCACAAAATCACACATAAACATATAGAAATCACAATTATCACTCACCATTCTAATGACATTTTATCCTATAAATCAACCATTATATCATAGAAATTATCTGACAACATAAGAATCCTGACATAATTGAGATAAATTTGAATACACACAATACGTCATTTTGTTTTAAAATTTTCAATACAATGATGTCAACATTCACCATGTAGTTCTTAAATTAGCAAACACGTCAGTCCAAAAGGAGTTACATAGGTTTAGACAAAAAAATCACACTAACCCTTTATCATTCAACATAATCCTTTCAATCAAAAATATTTTAAAACAGCCATATTGGTTCCAAATCACTTTATCACATCCTTAAATTCCATATCACATCACATTCTTTTCAAGATATTGAATACCTTAACAAGATATCTCAAACCTCAATTATCAGTTTGTTTTTATAGTTTTCCACAACATATCTCAATGTCCTCATACATATTTCAATGCTCAACAGTAAATCTTCATACTCACATATCTATTATACTCCATTGAATCCACATTAAACACATTGTGAACTCACACAAAATGGGTTGAGGATGAGGATGACCAATGTACAAAATTCTCCTCTGAGAATGCATTTTATCATAGCGCCACATAAAAATTAGATAGATTAAGGGGAAATGGTTTATAACCGTCCCATACCGGTTTCATTAACCCCTTTAACAATAATTCCTCAGGCCATCTACTCCCCCCATACAACTTGTGAGGGACCCCTCTTGAGTATGACAGTTTCACAAATTCACATTACTACACATGCCAGTAGTTTGTAAATAACAAATAAAGCCTCAAACCAAGTAACATAAGATCAAACCAAATTTTCAATAAATTTCCCATAAAAAAGGAAAAATTCAAAAGATAAAAGTCAATTGTAGCTACATTGCAACATCCAAATCTTAATTCCAAAATGAAATTTAATAAGTCCTTGAGGCAAAAAGGATAATTTTAGAATTCAATCAATCAAATAACTTTAAGAATTTCAACACTACTAGCTTAATCAGTCAAATAAAAAGTCTCAATAATAATAAATAAATAAAATGTGTCCAACAACTGCACAAATTTCACATCACAATCACCATGTGACTTTAAATGTCACCTAAGGGGGAGGAGGGGAATGGTGGTTATCTAACCACGGTGGTCTCAGACCACAAAATAAAATAGCATGCTGAAAAAAGAAAATGGTGGTCTCTAACCACATAGAGCTCATGTAGTAACTAATTATCAATCACATATCTCCAAGGTACACTTAGGTCCATCCTCAATCCATAGGTAAACATCAAGGAATTAGGCTTGCACGATGAATCAACTAGCGTGATCCAAGAGTGTGGGGGAGACTTATGGTAATTAACGTCCATCCAAAATCTTAAGATTTTGATGGAGGTTCTCCATCTCTCAACCCCTAATTACACTAGCAGGCTCTCAATCCCGTAGGGGAGCCATACACTAGGGGTACACATTTAACATAATAACAAGATTCACACGAAGGAGATTCACATTTCATTTAGTACACATACGTACACACACATAACATGATTACCTCATTTAACAAATGATTAGCTTACCTTAAATAATAAATCACAAAGGGTGCATGCAAGGGTTTGTGCTCAATGTCCTCTCACCCTTATCCCAAGTTGGATGCCCTATATCACATACTTGGGAACAACACATTTACTGGTTCAAATTCACACGTCACAACACTTTAATTTATCAAGAATTTCCTTACTTCTTTCCACATGAGTAAAAAATGTATGACTTATTCCAACTCTCTACAACTTGGTCAAACACAAAACTTGGCACAATACACAACATAACCACCATTACATGATATTCACATCCACAAAGAATATAAAGCTAATACATTTCAAATTTTCACCTTTTAATGCATTAGGACCATTTCCCTACACATAATTAACCATACTTCCATAAACATTTCAAGAATCATCCTCCAAGATTTCTCTTCCTAATATATATGTAAAATCTACTCATAGATGTAAAATTGCGAGCATCACCACACATTCCAATTAACCTCATTGATACACAAAAGTAAACACACTAACCATGAGAGATCCATGGATTTCATTCCCATTCACAAGATGGTGTATCTTAACACACACACTTACGTAATACCTTATCTATTAAACCAACATCTCATTTATTTCAAAAAAGTTAGCATGATTCTAATTTCATAACAATGGATCTTCCTAACTAATGTCACTCATCCAATATTTTCTCAACAAGTCTACTCAATGCTCAACACGTCTGAGAAAACATCATCAATTCATTACCACCATAAGCACAACATTCCTTTTCCTATAATTTCACTTAGTCATGTGTTTAACAATTGCATCTTAAATCAAGATATATGAGTTAACATTTACATTTCAAGCATATCATGCAATGATAAAATATCATAGTTTTGAAAGTTAGCAATGCTAATTTTACTAATGCATTCAATCGATTTCAAGGTACAACGTAATATTAAGAAAACACTTAATTTATCCACGCCCAAGAAACAAATTTCATTTCCTAATCACTCCAAAGCTCATTGAGAAAGAACTCATTGCATAATCATAGTTAAGGCACCCAATCCTAAGATTGTAACTAACAAAAGCATTATCACTTCACTACCTTTTCCACAACAAGTATATGAACACAAAGTCATTTCTTTCATAATCAAAGGAATCATTCACATGATAATTCATGATACTTAATCAAATCTGTCATAAACATTCCTTTTCAATTATTATTTCAACAAACACACTTAGCAAGGAATTATAGAAACAAACTCAAGATCTTATCACATCATTTCAACAATCAATCACAACAAGGAGAAAATCACAAAGGAGAAATTCACTCAACCAACACCACACGGGCAACATAACCAAAGATCCCAATGTTGCAACCTGGCTCTGATACGAAAATGTAATGCCCAAAACATAACAACCAACTCACAACTAAAGACTTAATACAAATACCAAAAATTTGATCAATTCTCAAGTCAAGGCCAACTCACAATGTAAGCTTTCAAGAAAGCACAGGGGAACCTAAGGGGCCAGACCTAATTCCTCGGGGGCTCATCTTTGATGGCCTTGCCTACGTATGCTTAGTGCAGAGGAATCGTAGTTCAACACTTGAGTTTGCTCCAACTCATAACTGACTGCCCAACAATAACGCATGTCATCTAAGTTCTATTCACGGCTATTCTACCAAAACTTTTGGGTAACACTTACAATGTACTATAAAGGTTAAAAAAAATGAAAGGAACGTTGCTAATAATTTTGATCATTAAAATTTAGCTAACAACTTTCAGCTTGCTGATCGCAGCGAAGTAGATGATACTAAAATACCAATAACTTTCATTATGTTTGTCCAAATTCAAAAGTTCAATATGTTTCGGAAAGGGGAAAGAACAAGGAATAAAACCCATAAAGAATTTGATAGGATTCAAAAGCATGTGTGAGCAGTTTTGAATGCAACTCAGCCCATTATGAACCTACCAATACAGCTGGTGACAAACAACAAATCAACATGAAAACATATATTGAAGATATGGAACAAAATAAGTTTAAAAAGTTCATTACTCGGAGAAAATAAATTTCCCCCTGTGAGTGTCAAAAGTAACCAATTCAAATGCTACTTTCTATAGAATTAAGAGTCAACAAATTCATTGGGTTTCTACAATTATTCTTAATCATTCATAATTCTTCTTGATCATAAAAAGATCCTATTGAAAAAATCATGGAATATTAATATCTCTCAGGATTTTTTTTTCAAATGAAGCTCCCTACTATATATTATTCTATTTTATTTTATATTTATTATTTTTATTGAACACTGCTTATTCAAAACTTATAATTTACACAAATACTAGTATCACAGTCAAGATATTCAGTGGAAAACCAAGTATTTAAAATTACTTATCTAAAATTAATTTCTTCCATTTCCATTTCTTTTATCTAATATTTCCTTAACAAAAGATCTATGGCTTAAAGCCTTAAAACTGAGGGATTTAGAATTAAGCATAGCACAGTCTCATTATAAAACATAATACTGAACTCAAATACATGGTTTAAACTTTCCTTCAAGATTTAATTCTATAGGGCCTATCAATAACCAGTCACATATAGCTTAAAGGATTTTATAAATAATACTAACATTTAAACAAAATAAAATAAAAAACCAACAAGTATTCACTTTCAAGGTTGAAAGGTCATTGTGATTTCAAAAGAAATATCATAAGCGCACAACCCAAAACATAATATTTAGACTAATACAACTATGCATACAATGTGCTAACCTTTCTATTGTTAAGCAAGATAAAGTTCAGAATAATCCATGATAAACATTTACGTGTTGCAAGAAAAAAACAATGATCTAGTTCTTGTAAGACACGGTTTCGAGAAAAACATAGATGCATACCATGCAAAACATAGATTCAACCATTCCAAAGAAATAATTTACATGTATGGGTAATTACAAATAATAAGGAAACATCATTCACCAAAAATGAGTAGTGCATGAGATCTGATTGTTCACCTTAATTCCAATAGTATAATTTTAGGAGGACTCAAACATATGTCTTTCCTATAATGAAATTTCTTGAACAAAATGCTGAAAGGCGGTGTTTCAATTGATCTTAAGGATGGCAGCATTTGAAATATGAGTGAAATCTGTATATGTCTTAGCTTTGCTTGATTAATAAAAAGATCTAAGATTTATATGACCTAAATCCCAAAACGTTCATTGGATGCTCAAGGAATATTGAGGTTATAGAAGAAAACATTATATGCTAGATAATTTAACAAATTTAATACCTTAGACTATAAAAAAAATTATCTTTATGCAAGTGAAATAAGGAAGGAGAGATTACTAGATGTACCTACTTATAGCATCCTTTATAGCTGAAATTAAAAGTAACAGTTCCTCTCCCTCCCTTGGTTGTGTCGATCTCAAAAACTTTCCTCTATTTCGCTATATGGTAGTCATGGTAATTGAAGATTATGCAGCCCACACGCCACCAACTACAGATAGAACCCTGTGAGCCAGCAACAGCGTGCTCTCTCCATCATCCCTCAGTTCAACGTGACTTCCTCTACCCCCCAAAAAATAATACACCCCTTATCTCCTTTATAGCATACCTTTTATTATTATTTATGTGCCATATTTGAAGATTAGCATGATCTTATCTGCTGTTTCCAGTTTTATACTTTTCGCCTTTCTTTTCAACAGATTTTTTTTTGTTTTAAAGCATAATAAAAACTGTAATTATGTGTAGTTGTTATGTAGGCGATGGCTTTGGTTATTTTTAGCATCTACGATGCTTTAGCTTCTTTTTTAGTTTATATTTGTTTCCTCCTTCAGCATGATCACTACCTTTTCTTTTTAGTTTCTATTTGTTTCCTCCTTCAGCATGACCACTGCCTTTTCAAATCATCTTTTTTCTTTTTTTTTAAATAGAGATCTTTGTAACCAGTTTCACACACAGTTGAATAATATTTTCGTTATTCTTTTAAGTTGTCGTTCAAATTATTTTATCTAATTTCTTAGTGTAGTGTAAGAGTTGTTCTCAAATTTTCAATCTTTCAATATTCACATTATCTATCATCACATAGTATATGTTAACTATCACAGTTTAATATTAATATTTTAACAATGCATGTATACTGTTGTATTCTTTAGTACATTAATATTCATTTATTCTATACATTACATATGGTGTTTCATATCGTACCATATATTTATGTATTCGTATGTCATCATGTATCATATACAATACATTACTCATTAAGTATTTCTTATATATGTAATTTATAACACATTTATGTTTTTTTTTTTTTTTTAATTCCATTATATGTTATTTCTATATTTCATTTCGTTATTGTTTACACACACACACACACACACATATATATATATTATCAACAATAATATATACTCTCCAATTTGATATTTGTTTTTTTTTTAATCAATAATGATACTATTTGATATTGAATACCATGTTAATCTGTCAATAACTAACTTTTCTTCTTTTATTTTCCACTCATTCATTATCAATGTCAAATTTTAATATCAATTTATTCAAACTAACAATATTTTATAATGCATTACATATAGAATATATATATAAACAATAAATAAGAAGGAAAGATTCTAATGTATATCATATACATATAAATCAATTATATGAAAGCTAATATTATAACCATAAAAATTGAGTGAGGCAAGGTCGAGTGAATCCATACCTCTTATTTTGCATCCATCATTAATCAAAACCTTGTAAATAAATGAAGCTTGTTTTCCACCTTCTTGATTCCCTCGAGACTATACTTGAATCATACTCAACCACCAAAATTAGTACAAGATAAAATTAATCATCCTCAACATAAGGAAAAGTAGTTCTAAACTGCCTTAAAACCATTTAGCTTAGTCACAACTTGATCAATTTCCATTTATTTATAATTTTCTTTTAACAAGATTACTTTGTCAAAAATATTAACTGATCCTTAGATGTATTATGGGGAGTTGGCCATGTGGCCTTACATTCACCCCCCCTTATATAGACTTCCTCCTGGAAGTCATTAAGGATTGAAAAACTTGACCATGATTATAGCAACACACATCAATATGGATAACATTCTAATTATTATTTAAAACTTAAAATGATTCCTTAACTATTGGCACTATCTTATACTATAAAACGATATCATAAATATATTAAACTATAACACAAGGAGTTAAAGCTTTTATATGAAGGGTGGAGCCTTACAAAAGCTAAGTAATAAACATACTAACAAACCTAATAAATGATGTAATATTCCTATAAAATTTCTATTAGAAAAATCCCAATGCTAATCATTTCAAAGATTTTGGTTTCTTAACCTATGTTCATGTAATTGATCAAAAGAGGAAAAAGATAAATCCAAATAGTGAAACATGTATTTTGGTTGGGTATAATGAACAGAGTAAGGCTTATAGGTTGTACAATCCTCTCACTAGCAACATTGTTATGTTAAAATAGTTAGTTTTTTATGAAGTGTTTATAGTCATCAAAAATTCTATGTTCAGAAGTAAAAATATGTTTATAATTATGGTATTAATAAAGATTGTTGATGAGAAACACACTAATATTTCAATTTTGAGCACTACAATTCCACTAAGTAGTTGAGCTCTTATAATTCTAGTGCAAGTTTAGTTTCAAGTGTACATTCTACAACGAAGATAAGAAGACTAAGTGACCTTTAGTAGATGAGTACAGGTCAAGAACATGAAGATATTTTCAGTGGTGAGATAGTAAATTTATATTTACTTTCATAGGAAAAGTTTAAACTATCTTGTTTGAATATGTGTGTATTAATGAGGTTTGGGTGTAGGCAATACAAGAAGAGTTAGATTCTATTAATAAGAATAATACTTGGGAGATTATGGAGCTTCCATATGACAATAAAGAAATGGTACTAAGTAGGTCTATAGTATTAAGTACAATCTAGTGATGGTAGTGTTGAAACACATAAGGAATCAATAGTTATAAAATATTTTATATAGAGATATGTGATAGATTATGAAGAGACATTTGTAGCAACGAAGATACCATTATAATGGTGGTTTCACTAGCAAGTCAAAAGAAATCTAGAGCATACATCACATGGATGTGAAAATTTCCTTTTTGAATGGGTATTTAGAAGAGGAAGTCTATATATAATAGCCATAAGGTTTTGAAGTGCAAGGTTAAAAAACACCAAATCTACAAGTTGAAGAAGGAATTATATTGCCTCAAATAGGCACCAAATACATGGTATACTAAGATTGATAGATATTTATGAGAAAAATGGCTTTAATAGAAGTAAGAGTGAACCTACTCTTTACTACAAGAAAGAAGGTAATGATAGCCTTATTGTAAGTTTTTATTTTTATGATTTGTTGTATATCTAGTTCCAATAATTTTAATATGGACTAATTCAAAATTGATATAATGAATGAATTTAAAATGAAATATGTACCCGTATCATGCATTATTTCTTAGGAATAGATGTTCATCAAGAAAAGATGATTTTTTATTTGTAAAAAAAGTATGCAAACAATAGAGAAAATTTCATATGGTTGGTTATAAACTAGTATCAACTCCAACTATCCATGTAGTTGTGTTATGTAGAGAATATAGTGATGAAATAATCGATGAGGAAAATTATAAAAGTATTGTTATAACTTTGATGTTTCTAACTCACACAAGACTAGATGTTACTTATTCAATTTCTCTTGTTTTGAGGTATATGACTGAGCCATCCAAATTTCATAGAAAGAAAATCAAGAAGTTACTGAGGTATGTAAAGGGTGCTACAATTTTTGGTATTCATTATTATGCTTCTTATGTTGCAGAAAAATGGCCCCTTGTCATTTTCATGGTCTTTTAGGCCTGTCTTCATGATGCTTGGTCCATTTTTCTTTGATTTAATGTTGCAATGTGGCTTGAACATTCACAATAGGTCCTTAAAATTCAAATTATGACGTCTTGTGAAGGTGTTGTGAAGTGTTGTAAAACATTTTTACACTTTTCTAGACTCTATTCATTATAATTTACCTAAAAATAACCTTTTCATCACTTATCAAGTCCTATTTTGAAGTGTTGTAAGGTCTTGTAACAAGATTTCACACTTTTCTAGGCTTAATTTCACTATTTACACCTCTCTTATGCTTTATTTGACTCCTTTATGCACTCATAAGGCTTAATTAAGTGTGTTTTTAATGTAAAACTGACAAACAACATTAAATGCAAGATAATTCTTGACACCCACTTTCAAGTCCAAGGTGGGATCCATTTGCCATGGGTGGCGAATGAGTCCCTCTTGGCTCAAAATTCAAAATAATTGAAAATTTATTTCGGGTTTTTATTTAAAATCACCTTATGTTGGCCTATGATAAGGTATCTTTGGGTTACTAAGACACAAGTATGTATAAATAAGTGTTTTTCTTCTCATTTTAACCCCCATTCATCAAGTTCACTTATTCACACATTCATTCAAGCATTCAAGCACTTTACATCATTGAATCAAGCATTAATCAAGTATTTTGGAGTAGTCATTGTTATATCTTCATATTTCTTTAATAAGGGTTTGGTAAGTTGATAGCATTTTCAAGTTATTTGTTTATCATTCTCTTCCATTACATTTCTTCATTAAGGGTTTGATTACCAAAGTGGGATTTCACCAAGGAAAATCCATGTAACCTTACCCTTAACCATTTTTCCCTTTCTGGATGTGTGTTTGCAAACTTATGTATGTAGATTTGACAAGCTACTAGGTGTTTAAAAGTGGACAAGAAGTCAACAAATTGTTTCAAGTCAACTACAACCTATTTCAATCTTCGAGAAGACATTATGTCTATTTTATGTAGAATTAACTTCATCAACCCGATAAGCAGACAAACACATATCTGGTGCTATAGGATTGGTCCCTAATTTCTCATAATTTTGGGAGTAGACCGATTCACCATCAGTGGTGAATGAGTCCCGCCTTAAGATTGGAAATCTATATTTTTTCATATTCCAGATCCTGACACTCAAAAACCTGTTCTTAGAAGTTTTCATTAGAAGTAGGATTGATTTGCCATCAGTGACGAATGAGTCCCACTGGTGATTTTTAGTGATCTTTATCAACATCTAGAATATTCTAGAATCTTCATCAGACCTCCAGGTGCACTTTGAATCAGCCTTCTTCTCTTTTGTTTTGCATTTGTTCATACTTTAGTTCATGTTTGCATATCACATTGTGTTTTCCAACATTGCATAATTCTTAGGTTTTTCATTAATAATCAGTCAAATAGTTCATTTAATTGCACTTAGATCATTCCATTTAGCCTAAATAACATCAGAAATTGCATAATTTGAGTGATCCATCTAGACTTTTGAGTGGGGTTTATCTCTCTCCTTTTAGGTGAAACATTCCTAAGAGTGCAAGAGTTCACTTCTAAATAGTTTGAACTTGTTGGACTTAATGATTATGATTAGGGAGATAGTTTGGATGATTGGAAGTCCACATTCAGTAATTTTTTACTTAGTTTCAATTTGGTTACTTGGACCTTAAAGAAGCAAAGTTTGATTGCTCTCTCATCTATGAAAGAAAAGTATATTATAGTCACTTTCACATGTACACAAGCATTATGGATTTTAAAGTTTCTATAAAATTGAGAAGAAAAAAATTCAACATACAATAAGTTTTTGTGACAATATGTGTAATGCCCTACCACACGAACCCCATAGGACAACTAGAACTAACATATTATAGCAAAAAAAAAATTATAAAAAAGGTAAACTAACATAAAATATACATTAACATACAATACATGTAATGCAATAATACATATACAATATCAACTGTGTCCTCTGGGGTACACGTGATTACATTACTAAATACAATTCCCATTCCATAAAGATAATTAACGAATCCAAAGATTACATTGCAACCCATAATATAGGATAAGTGAACAATGTGCATACATCCATCATAGTACATCAATAAGAAACATCCATATATGAACACATGACATAGTCAAGAATATCCATACATTACATTGATCAAATAAGAATATACATATATGTAACAATATGAAATTTCATCATTTTTAGGATTACAATTGCACAACTGTGCTTCCCGACACATAGTGGGAAATATACAGATCAACTACAATAATAATGTAGAAATGAACATGATACAACTGAAATGTGGTGAAGCTCTAGATTCTCTAAATCGATACAATCTCTGCGCTTCACGAACTCTAGCTAGGAACCCAATGGGGTGCATAGCACATTCCACCTGACCATGTGGACCCTAAGGCCCACCCCCAATGCTAGCAAATGACAAGAAAGACCCACGAGAAAGAACAGTCAAACGGAAAGGCTACAAGACTCAACAAACAAGAGTAATGATAAACACAAGACGCATCCACTTCTAGCGATGCGAGAACAACAAGGGGGAAAATAACAACATACAAGGTTGCTAAAGGGAGGAGTGGCATTGCACAGTTGTGTCATGGGTTACCTTGACAATCTAGACATCATCCCCCATCCCTGAGTTACCCCTGATAGTCTAGACATCGGCCTCCATCTATGATTACCCTAGCTGCCTCTCACTAGGCACTAACCCCATAGGGTGACACATGTGAAATTACTCACCTTTCATGAGGACAAGGTAGTGATCTTTCCAACTAGGCCTTCTCAACCCACCCTTAGTCTACGAAAGCACTTGTAATGCCCCGTCATAATAACCTAAGGAATGTTGCAATTGTGTATATAAGTGTAATAAATTTTTTTTTTAAAAGTAATAATATTAAGTTAATTAGTTGCATACATTCATTAAGTTACGCGACATTACACTACTTTGAGTTTCCATAGATGACTTTAGTATTTTGCATTGCATATATTATTTAATAACATAAACATTTAAGATAAACATTGCATAACATTTGAAACTCCATTCAAGATAACATAAAGCACAAATTTGTTTCTTACATTGCATTTGATAAAATAATACAATGCTCATCCATCTGATGAGGTAGTTCATTAATAATTACAATTACAATTACAAGTGTTCACCTCACAACATTTGAGGGATGTTTTACAATACAAATTTTACAATAATGCAATAAAGAGATTACAACTATAACCAAGTGCGAGCTCTCCATCCATGAAGCTCTCGATGCCATAATCATAAACTGGGGACCCAACGGAGTAAGGTGCACGTTCCACCCAACCATGTGGTATACGTAGGTCCACCCCCTGTGCTAGGAGATAGTAATATGGTTACCTAGACATAATCTACTAACCCTAGACACTAGTACATAACAAACTAATGGCTACATTGCTTCTAAATTTTGACGATTGAATGTGCTACATACACAAAGTTAACTGTTACTTTAGGTGGAGTGTCATCACAATATTGCAAAGGTTACCCTGGTGTTTCTTCCTAGGTTCCGGCCCACAACATGGGCTACCCTAGTAACCTCTTATGAAACCCGGCCCCTATTGCATACTATTGTGGAATCAAATGTCTCTTGAAGAAACAAGACATTGATTTGCCACTCTAGGCCTTCTCATCATATTCTCAAAACTGTATTAGCTCAAGAGTCAATAAGTGAGGCATAATTATCTTGTTAAGAGTTTTAATCTAACTACTGTGTCATTTAGTTATCACTTACTAATTCCTTGTAAGTTACCCTGACACCACTTTGTGTGTCAGCCCTTACAAAAAGCCACTCCCCTAAACATAACAAGGATTTCTAAGTTTACTTGACTAATGTTTACAAAGTGTACAACATACAACAGACAATTTCAACACCATTCATGACGAACAACAATGTCTATGTTCACAAAATTAGGTATCTAAGTACCAAGCTAATATCATGTACACATCTTAGCCAACACATAAACTCAACTTAACAATCAGAATCCCCACGGTATAAAATTGGTATGGAAGACTTGTTTATTTGATACTTTCCCAATTTTCCCAACAAAGAAACAAAATTTAAAGCAAATTGAAAGTAAATAATACATCTACATTAGGATATACTAAATCCTTTCAAGCAATATAATTTTGCATGTAATTAAATCAACTTTATTAAAATACACTTTCTATCAATCTAGAATTTCACATGCAATAACATTTAAAGAAAATATTTTATATATCTTTAAAATATTAAAATAATTTTCCTACTTCAATAAATATAATTATATAAATATATATATAAATTTATATATACAAATAATTATATTTATTTACACATATAAATATTCATTTATATATATATTATTAATAATTCCAAATTTATAAATAAACCAATAAAATCGCATTTAAAACTTCTAATATAAACAAATTACATCATATGAAATTTCCATCGAATTATATTAAATAAAAAAAAATCAAAGGGTTTCGCAACCCTCGGTCGTGGCTCTCTGTGGGGAGAGGGCGCGGCCCTTTCAAGGGCTGCGCCGAGCAGCCAACGGCTATTGTACGCAACCATGGAAGTTGCATCCGCCCCCGTGGGGAATGGGGAGGGTTTCGGCCCTCCCCCAAAACACTGCATTTAAAAAAAAAAAAAAATTAAATTCGCCGCTCAGCGAGCACAAATAAAAATTGTGATTTTCATTTTCTAAAAGAAAATACTATAAGGATTTCACCTGTACGGTGACGAACTTAAACAAATAAAAATTTGCAATCCAATTTATAAATGAGGATAAATACATACAAATATATATATATATATATATATATATATAATTTCAATGGGGTTTTGTTCTAACAGAGAAGAAAATAATAAACTTCTACAGGTTTCACTGGGGAAATTGAAAAAAAAATCAAATTTCTTCAGCGTTTCATAGAATACACGCACAATATTTTTTTTATTCAATTCCAATCTACCCCAAAGGTTTTCAATTTTCTTTTTAACAAACAATTCCCTTCATAAAGATTCAAATACTTTCTACAGAGAGTATGCTATAGAGGTTTTTCTGAAACTATAAATTCTTCACAAAACAAAATACAAAGAACAATTTCCGTACAAGTAATACAGGGATTTAAACTAAGCTAATTTCTTTTCAGAAGCATTCCCTTTCAAAAACCCACAAAATAAAATCTACAAGAAAAATACCTGATTTCCTTTGCTATTTGGTGAAGAAAGCCTCTGTAGCCTCTATTGCCTGTAGCTTCAAAATCCTTCCCAAGTACCAAAGCCAAATAGCAACCAAAGTTTTTCCACAATTTTGCAACAAAAATACCAAAATAAACGTATACAGAGAATTTTACAGAGCACCAAAATATTTTCCCGTGAATGATAGCATAACCTCTGTGATTTCCCAAATCCAATTTTACCTCTGTAAACAAATTTCAACAATAATCCATAAATGCACTGGCACACATGTCGAGAAGTGGTTGCAAGATATCTTCTCCACCACTTATCGGCAATCTTTCCTATTTCAAATTGCATGGCTTATAATTAATTAATTTAATTTATTTTAAAATTTACAATTTTCTAATGCAAGACTTATTTGTTAATAAAAATTGTCATTTCGACAAATTAAGTTAATTTCAAATAAAGCTATTCACACACTTAAATAATTTAATTTAATTAATTAATTAAATAACATACAACTAATTTCTTCAACATTTAAAAATTAATTTAAATAACAATAATTTAAAGCACAATAAACTAACATTAAAATTAACCAAATTTACCTTTTAAACAATTTATCCAAATAGAAAATGACAAGACAACCATGACACAAACTAAAACTGACAATGTACAGTGACCGGGTTATAGACTAAACTAGGGTGAACCAAACTACTATCTCCCAATCAACGTATTCGTTGAGTCTTGACATGCTCAAACCCCGAAAATTGGTGGAGTCGGTGTCATGTACCTGCAATTCCTGTACCAAGCAATAACATGCATATATATATATATATATAAACCATTGTACAGGCACACTATGCAGAGAAAATTATGGATATCACAGGGCACTCGCAAGCGAGTGATGCGATTCCGTTCTCCACACCAATACACGTCACATTAGACTGACGAAATAAATAACTATTAGTCCATCATAAACATGTACATAGTAATAATCATCTAAAAATAAACATCTACACCATCTCAAAACATGTCTAAAATCAATAATCAAATATCACCATACAATGCATCATCAGGTCACAGAATAAATCCACTATTGCTCAAAATCAGCGATCAAATATCCAAACAAAATATCATAGTCTAATAGTGTGAAAACATAATAGCAGAAAGAATAAGCATAAATGGAGGGGTACTACATCCTCACCCCCTAGGATCAGGCTTGCTCTTGAAATCCTGCGAACAAATAGGGATAAAGTTCCCTCATGCGTGTCGCATCCTCCCAAGTAGTAGAAGCCTTGTGGCTAGGATCCTATTGGACCCTCACCTGATCAACGTCTCGACCCCTGAGACCGAGCGTCCGACACTGTAGAATGGCCACGAGCTCCAAAACCAGTTGCCCGTCCTCTACCTGTAACGCATTCCAATCAAGTACATGAGAAATGTCGAGATGATATGGTCTAAGAACTGACACATGAAAAACATCATGAATACGAGACAAACTGGGTGGTAAGGCGAGTCGATACGCCACGGGACCAATTCTCTCTAAGATCTCGAATGGCCCAATGAAACGAGGTGCAAGCTTAGAGCCTTTTCCATAACGGATTGGACTCTTTCGCAGTCACACTCGAAGAAACACTCTATCACCAACAACAAACTGTTGGTCTATCCTATGCACATTGGCATACTTCTTGTGCCTATCCTGAGCTGCTATCAAATGTTCTCTAATACGGTCAACCTGTTGCTCCATGTCTCGAAGCATCTCAGGCCCAAGTATCACTCTATCATCTAGTCAATCCCAACTTAGTGGAGTTCGACAAGGACAACCGTATAAGGCCTGAAATGGTGGCATACCTATAGAACTCTAATATTCGTTATTGTAAGCGAATTCTACTAAATACAGATAATCCTCCCAACGAGACTATTGATCCATTACGTACATCCTAAGCATATCCTCTAATATTTGGTTAACTCTTTCCGTTTGTCCATCAGTTTGAGGATGATACGCTGAACCAAAGTTCAACTGGGTACCTAAAGCATGTTGTAATGAAGTCCATAGGGCTGAAGTAAATACAGGATCTCTATCCGATATAATCCTACAAGGAATCCCATGTAATCTAATGATGTCCTCCATGAATATCCTAGCTATGGATGAAGCATTGTATGATGATCATACTGGTGAAAAGTGAGCTACTTTAGTCAATCGGTTAACAGATACCATAATGGCATCATGTCGTCGTGATGACGTAGGTAACCCTACAATAAAGTTAACGGATATAATATCCCATTTCCATTCAGGAATGAGATGTGGCTGCAATAATCCAGCGGAATGTTGATGCTCAGCTTTAACTCGCTGGCATTCAAGACATCTCGACACATAATCAGCAATATCACGTTTCATACCAGGCCAGAAATACAATTAACGAAAATCGAAATGCATTTTCTTGACTCCTGGATGAGTTGAATATGGAGCTCGATGAGCTTCAGTCATAATTAATATATGAAGACCCTCTGTAATGCCCCATCTTAATAACCTAAGAATGTTGCAATAATGTATAAAGGTGTAATAATTTTTTTAAAAAGTTTAATTATTAAGTTATTTAGTTGCATACATTCATTAGGCTATCCGACGTTACACTACTTTGAGTTTTCCATAAGTGACTTAAGTATTTCACATTGCACATTTAATTAATAACATAAAGATAAACATTGCAAAACATTGAAAATTCCATTCAAGATAATATAAAGTACAAACATGTTTCATTCATTGCAATTGATAGATTATACAATACTCATCCATCTGATGAGGTAGTTCAATAATGATTACAATTACAAGTGTTCACCTCACAACATTGAGGGATGTTTTCAAATACAAATTTACAAATTACAATGAAGAAGTATTCATAAGTTCCAAATGTGAGCTCTCCATCCATGAAGCTCTCGATGCCATGATCACAGAACTGGGGACCCAACGGAGTAAGGTGCACGTTCCACCCAACCATGTGGTACCCGTAGGTCCACCCCCGTGCTAGGAGATAGTAATAAGGTTACCTAGATGTAATCTACTAACCCTAGACACTAGTACATAACAAACTATTGGTTACATTGCTTCCAGATTTTAGACAATTGAATGTAATACAAACACAAGGTTAACTGTTACTTTAGGTGGACTGTCATCACAATGTTGCAAAGGTTACCCTGGTGTTTCTTCCTAGGTTCCGGCCCCCAATCCTTGGGTTACCCTGGTAACCTCTTACGAAACCCGGCCCCTATTGCATACCATTGTGGAATCGAATGTCTTTTGAAGAAACAAGACATCGATTTCCCATTCCATGCCTTCTCATCTTATACTCATGACTGTAGTAGCTCAAGAGTCATAAGCGAGGCATGTACTTCTTGTTAAGTGTTTTAATCTATCTACTGTGTTCTTTAGTTTTCACTGACTTACTAACTATTTGTAAGTTACCCTGACACCACTTTGTGTGTCGGCCCTTACAAATAGCCACTCCCCTAAACATAACAAGGGTTTCTAAGTTTTCATGACTAGGGTTCATCAGGTACATAGGATACAACTCCCGATAACAAATAACTCATAACGGTATCAAACGCCATGTTTAACTCTTGCACAACCCAAGTCAACTAAAAGAAATATATTGAAACAATAATACACCCTTTCTACACAATTCTTTTTGGAAGACTTATATGGCTATAACTTTCCCAATTTGTCTTAAAAGAATACACATTTAAAAACAAATCAAGAAAATATTGTTTACAGTTCGGATATACTAAATCCAACCAAACATAATAGGATAACCAAATGAATCACCTAGAATTAATTTTAATTACATTTAAAACAAAAAAGAAATCTATACTTTACTTTATAACAAATCCACTCATTAAACGAGTACTTTTAAAATAAATCTCAAAACTATCAGAACAATTTTTTTTAAAATAAATATTTCGACATATTGAGTTAATTATGAAAATATCACTTAATAAATCAAATTCTATTTTAAACTCTTAACAAATTTAAAATAATAATTTAATCACTTAAATATTCATATAAATATAATACATTATAATAATATATATATATATTATATATAGCATATTATAAGTATACTATATAAATAATATATATATATATTATAAGTATTATAAAACTCTAAATTAAAATTCATACAAGTTTAAATACGAAATAATAAACATTTCAAAATTGTGATTTAAATAAAGGGATGAAATCCTATGTTTGCAGGGCCATCGGCCGCCATTGCCGAACTCCCTTTGGGGCTCAGCTGTGCAAGCCGCGCCGGCACTGCCTGCGAAGGCAGTGTCGAGCGCCGCCCTCATAGCTGGCTCCCTTAGGGGTCGGCCGTGGGGGTAGCACCCCCACTGCGGCTTCCATACAATTTTATTGTATAATATAAATACAAACAAAATTTTCTGTGTTTTAATGTTTATTTCCAATGGAATTTCAATTCCGTTTTTTTTTTAAACAAATCTAAATTCTTCAATACACCTTTCGGCGAATTCAGTATATTAAAATTTAACAAATATATTATTTATGAAGTGATTCGCCAGTTTGGCAATTTTGAAATAATAATTCAAAAAATTAAATTTCATATATACATATATATAACAAAGAGATTTGACATACACAAATGAATTATTTTCTGTAACTTTCTACAGGGAATAGAAGAAATTATTTTATTCTGTACAATCCATTTTTAAATAATAGTTCATCTACAGGGTAATTTTTAAATAAATAACATAACCCCTATATTTTAACCAGATTTAACAAAGAATAAATACAGAAATCCTTCCAAGATGATACTATTGTATAACAATTTTCACAGAAAGAAAATTTGATTTCCTACAGATTTATTTTACAAAAAGAGGAATCTCCGAGAAGAAATACAAAATTTCACTATACAATCATTTGCTCAAACAATTTTTTTTTTATAAAAAGAAACAAAATCTTATACAAGATAAATACCTCTTTCCTATGTTTGTGAAGATCTAGTTGTTGGAGAGAATCTTCTGTCTGTAAATTGCAATCCTCCAAATCTTCCTCAAAAGCTATATCCAATCACACAAATCTACCGGGCAAGAAATCTTCCACAAATATACAACCCCAGAGGAAATAACAAATCCTCTTAGAAAATAAATTTTTACACAGCAAGAATTTTTTTGCAAAGCTTTGATAATTTCCCCATGAGGAAATTGAACAACCTCTCTATTTTTCCCGAGATCCAAAATATCCTCCGTAACCAATTTTTCCTCAACAAGAATCATTTAACACACTGGCACACATGTCGAGAAGTGGTTATGAAAATATCTTCTCCACTTCATGGGAATTTTTCCCTTCAATATTTGCATGCAATTTATTTATTTTATTTAAATTTTACAACCAGTATTCAAATCTCATGCATTTTTAATTTAAATTTACAATTTTCCACAATTTATTTAATTTTCAAATATAACTATTTACTCACTTAATATTTTAATTTAATTAATTGATTTATTTAATTAAATAAGTTTGATCTTTTAAAATCAAACCATTTAACCAAATAAGCTAATTAATTAATTAAATAATCAAGTAAGTAATTTCTTCCACATTTAAAACATTAATTTAAATAACAATAATTTAAAACACAATAAACTATCATTAAAAAAATTAACCAAATTTTACCTTTCAATCAATTTATCCAAATAGAAAATACAAGACAAACCTATGACTCAAACTAAAAACAGACGATGTACTAAGACTAGGGTTAAAGGCTAGACTAGGGTGAACCAAACTACTATCTCCCGATCAACGTATCCGTTGAGTCTTGACACGCTCAGACTTGAGTACCCAAGTGGATTTGGTGTCATGTACCTGCAATTCCTGCAACCAAGCAATAACATGCATACAAATATATATATAAAGCATTAACAGACACACCGTGCGGAGAAAATCACAGATATCACAGGGCACTCGCAAGCGAGTGATGCGATTCCGTTCTCCACACCAATACACGTCACAACAAACTGACGAATTAAATTAACAATTAGTCCATCATAAACATGTACATAGCAATAATCAACTGAAATTAAACATCTACATTTTCTCAAAGCATATTAGAAATCAAACATCGCAATTATAATGTATCATCATGTCAGAATAATCCACTATCGCTCAAAAGTAGCGATCAAAATATCCAAAAAAGGTATCATAGACTAACAGTGTGAAAACGTAACAGCAGAAAGCATAAGCATAAACAGAGGGGTACTACATCCTCCCACCCTAGGATCAGGCTTGCTCCTGAAAGCCTACGAACAGATAGGGATAAAGTTCCCTCGTGCATGTCGCATCCTCCCAGGTAGCAGAAGCCTCATAGCTAGGATCCCATTCGACCCTCACCTGATCAACGTCTCAACCCCTGAGACCGAGCGTCTGGTGCTGTAGAATGGCCACGGGCTCCAAAGCCAGCTACCCATCCTCTACCTGTAACGCATTCCAATCAAGTACATGAGATATGTTGGGATGATATGGTCTAAGAACTGATACATGAAAAACATCATGAATACGAGAAAAACTGGGTGGTAAGGCGAGTCGATACGCCATGGGACCAATTCTCTCTAAGATCTCAAATGGTCCAACGAAACGAGGCGCAAGCTTAGAGCCTTTTCCATAACGGATTGGACTCTTTCGCGGTTGCACTCGAAGAAACACTCTATCACCAACAGCAAACTGTCGATCTATCCTATGCGCATCGGCATATTTCTTTTGCCTATCATGTGCTGCTATCAAATGCTCTCTAATACGGTCAACCTATTGCTCCATATCACGAAGCATCTCAGGTCCTAGTAGCACTCTATCCTCAAGTTGATCCCAACTTAGTGGAGTTCGACAAGGATGGCCGTATAATGCCTGAAATTGTGGCATACCTATAGAACTTTGATATCTATTGTTGTAAGCGAATTCTACCAAATACAAGCAATCCTCCCAATGAGACTGTTGGTCCATTACGTACATTCTAAGCATATCCTCTAATATTTGGTTAACTCTTTCAGTTTTTCCATCGGTTTGAGGATGGTACGCTAAACTAAAGTTCAATTGTGTACCTAGGGCATTTTGTAATGAAGTCCATAGAGCTGAAGTAAAAATAGGATCTCTATGCGATATAATCCTATGAGGAATCCCATGTAATCTAACGATGTCCTCCATGAATATCCTAGCTACGAATGAAGCATTATATGATGAACGTACAAGTGAAAAGTGAGGTACTTTAGTCAAACGGTCAACAGTTACATAATGGCATCATGTCGACGTGATGACGTAGGTAACCCTACAATAAATTCAATGGATATAATATCCCATTTCCATTTGGGAATGAGATGTGGCTGCAATAATCTAGCAGGATGTTGATGCTCAGCTTTGACTCGCTGGCATTCAAGACATCTCGATACATAATCAGCAATATCACGTTTCATACTAGGCCAAAAATAATATTGCCGAAGATCAACATGCATTTTCTTGACACCTGGATGAGCTGAGTATAGAGCTCGATGAGTTTCATTCATAATTAATGTACGAAGACTCTCAACATGTGGTACATAAATACGACCTAAGTGTCATAATATGCCATCCGATTCTAAGACATAACCTGCAAATCGACCTTCTAAAGGTCTACCCGATTCAATCTCTGATTTCACTTCCTGATATAATCTATTAGTAGGAAGTGCAGCTACTATTTGACTTCTCAAATCTACTTCAAGAGTAGTAGCAGAGATCTCATGTCAACATCGGCTAAGGGCATCGGCCACTACGTTCTCTTTTCCTTGAACATATTTTACTTCAAAATCGTACTCAGACAAGAACTCCATCCACCGTCTTTGCCTAGCATTCAAGTTAGGTTGCATAAAGATGTATTGCAAACTACAGTGATCAGTATGAAGTTCGAAATGATGACCTAAAAGAAAATGCCTCCATTGAAATAAAGCATGCACAACTGCAGCTAGTTCTAGGTCATGAGTGGGATAGTTTAATTCGTGATCTTTGAGTTTGCGAGACTCATACGCAATCACACACCCATCTTGCATCAAGACTGCCCCCAAACCTTCTAAGGATGCATCCGTACACACTACAAAATCCTTAGTAGGATCAGGAACAATTAGTATAGGCGCATTAGTTAACTTTTCTTTAAGAATCTGAAAAGCTAACAGACACTGCTCTGTCCAAACAAACTTCATCCCTTTCCTCTGAAGAGAAGTAATAGGATGACCGATTCTAGAAAATCCCTCTACAAACCGCCTATAGTAACCAGCTAGACCCATAAAACTACAAACTTCACCTACATTAGTAGGTGCAGGCCAATCTATAATGGCTTGGATCTTTGAAGGATCCACAACAATACCTTTTCTAGATATTACATGTCCAAGGTATTTTATTTTAGGTTGAAAGAAGTCACACTTCTTCAGGTTTGCATACAATTGATTTTCCCTTAAACATTGCAATACCTGTCTCAAGTGTTCTTCATGTTCCTTCATGTTTCTTGAATAGACTAAAATATCATCGAGAAATACCAAGACAAAATGATCAAGGTATGTATGAAAAACACCATTCATTAAACTCATGAATACTGATGGTGCGTTCGTTAACCCAAATGGTACTACTATGAATTTGTAATGCCCATAACGAGTTCGAAAAGCAGTTTTATGAATGTCTGCTTCAGCTATACGCAATTGATGGTAACCGGATTTCAAATCAATTTTAGAGAACACATTAGCTCCCTTAATTTGATCAAAAAGATCATCGATTCTAGGCAAAGGATAACAATTCTTAATCGTAACCTTGTTCAATTGACGATAGTCAATGCACAACTTAAGAGATCCGTCCTTCTTCTTTATGAAGATGACAGGTGCTCCCCAAGGGGAAACACTTGGATGAATGAAACCCTTTTCTAATAATTCCTCTAACTGAATTCGAAGTTCCTCTAACTCTTGAGTTGTCATTCTATATGGAGCCCTAGATATAGGCTCAGCTCCAAGAACTAGGTCAACTCTAAAGTCAATATCCCTCTTCGGTGGCATTCCAGGAATGTCATCGCGAAACACATCTGCGAATTCCCTAAGAATAGGATGATCATCAAGAGGTACCTCTCGACTCTCACCTTCTTCCAAATTAGTAACTGTTGTTGCAAACAGTTGACATCCCTGACCAAGACATCTCTTTAATTGCATAGCAAATATCATCCGCAAAGAGATAGGTCTTTGAATACCTACGATTTCCACTTTCACACCTAAATCATTAATGCATCTAACTATCTTATCTCGACAGTCAATTACAGCATGATAAGATGCTAACCAATCCATACCTAAAACTATGTCATATGATCCTAAGGGTGTAACATATAAATCTACTAAGGTAGTTAGCGCACCAATTTTAAGTTCACAATTATGTACTAAGTTTTCTACTGCTACTCTAACCCCTGAGGCGAATTCAACTTTCCATTTACCACCTTGCTTTACCGCCACAAGACCACAACGGTCAACAATGGTCGGTGAAATAAAGGAGTCAGTGGCTCTGGAATCAAAAAGTATAGAAACACTAACACCATGTAACTTAGCTGAAGTCTCGACCACTGTGTTCTGCTGATCAGCTTGGTGGTCATTAATCGTAGCATATACAGTATGTGATCGTCCTGCATCACCCACTGTAGGCTCTAAAACTATAGGTCGAGGCCCAAATCCAATAGAACCTCTCATCGAACACTGCCTAGCTATGTGTCCCTGCTGCCCACATGAATAACATCTGGTACCTATGCCTCTACCAAATCCTCTGCCACGTGAAGGTGCATTGGATTGCTGGTAACTACCCCTACTAATAGTAGACTGAGCACTCTGTGCAGGCTGATCCTGCCTATTGCGCTTCTTGTGCCACCAATTACGACCCTTTCTTATTTGAGGACTATTTTGTTGTTGTGGTTGAGGGTTATTGTTCTTTTGAGGAGTTCGTTGTTGTTGTTGCTGCCCACCCTTTGTGGGTGTCTGTTGGTTCTTGGAAGAACCACCTGTCTGTGCCTGTCCACCCCGTGGACTAAAACCTGCTGTAGGAGCACTACCAATCTGCACTCCTGTGTGCCCACCTAAAGCCATAACAAGGTTCTCCTCTACAATGCAAGCCTTCTCCACCGTGACTTCCATAGTCTTTGGCTCAAAGACTCAGACACCACCACTGATATGGGCATTTAAACCCCTAATGAAGTGTTGTACTAGCATAGGCTCATCATCACCAATACCAGCATATTGCTTGAGTTCGTAGAACCTACGTTCATATTGCTCTACAGAAAGAGCCAACTGACGTAGATCATGGAACTCGTCACCCCTACGCTGCCTCCAGTGTTCTGACAGGAACCGTGCTCTAAACCTCTCAAGAAACATCTCCCAAGACACAGAACCAGTATCTAAGTGGAGCTTCTGCTCCTCTAGGCATCACCAAGTAGAGGTGAATCCTCTCAAGTGCATAATAGCGCATCTGGCATGGGTATTGCTACTATATGGGTACATGGCAAAGCATCTACCCAAATCCAATAGCCAGGTCTCAGCCTCTAAGCCGCCTCCTGAACCATCAAAGGTAGGAGGGCGTGCCCTCAGTAAATCCCTCATATCACCTGTAATAATAGCATCCTAATGTACTGTGTCCTCTACTCTCCTAGGAAATCTATCTCTCTCTCTGACAACCTCCTGCTCATCTACCTATCTAGGTCCAAGATGAGCTAGGACCTCCTCTAGTAATGGATGTATCAGAGAACCCTCTACTACTGACTGTTTGGGGTTCTGGCCCTCATTTCTCTGACCCAACTATTCTGCCTGATCACTGTGGTGAGGGCTAGGAGGGGGAGTAACCTGAGCGATTGGCCCTCGGCCTCCTCCTCAACCTCTACCATGACCTCTTCCTCCTCGCCTAGGCATGTTCCTACACATAACAATAACGAGTCTTAGATACTATTCAACCAAGGCTAACAGTTGTGACACTACGTACTAGGTCAACCTAATGGGCTCGTGATTACCCAGAGCGTCCAGTGTTTGTAACCTTGGCTCTGATACCAATCTGTAATGCCCCATCTTAATAACCTAAGAATGTTGCAATAATGTATAAAGGTGTAATAAATTTTTTTTAAAGTTTAATTATTAAGTTATTTAGTTGCATACATTCATTAGGCTATGCGACGTTACACTACTTTGAGTTTTCCATAAGTGACTTAAGTATTTCGCATTGCACATTTAATTAATAACATAAAGATAAACATTGCAAAACATTGAAAGTTCCATTCAAGATAATATAAAGTACAAACATGTTTCATTCATTGCAATTGATAGATTATACAATACTCATCCATCTGATGAGGTAGTTCAATAATGATGAAAATTACAAGTGTTAACCTCACAACATTGAGGGATGTTTTCAAATACAAATTTACAAATTACAATGAAGAAGTATTCATAAATTCCAAATGCGAGCTCTCCATCCATGAAGCTCTCGATGCTATGATCACAGAACTGGGGACCCAACGGAGTAAAGTGCACGTTCCACCCAACCATGTGGTACCCATAGGTCCACCCCCCATGCTAGGAGATAGTAATAAGGTTACCTAGACGTAATCTACTAACCCTAGACACTAGTACATAACAAACTATTGGTTACATTGCTTCCAGATTTTAGATAATTGAATGTAATACAAACACAAGGTTAACTGTTACTTTAGGTGGACTGTCATCACAATGTTGCAAAGGTTACCCTGGTGTTTCTTCCTAGGTTCCGGCCCCCAATCCTTGGGTTACCCTGGTAACCTCTTACGAAACCCAGCCCCTATTGCATACAATTGTGGAATCGAATGTCTTTTGAAGAAACAAGACATTGATTTTCCATTCCAGGCCTTCTCATCTTATACTCATGACTGTAGTAGCTCAAGAGTCATAAGCGAGCATGTACTTCTTGTTAAGTGTTTTAATCTATCTACTGTGTTCTTTAGTTTTCACTGACTTACTAACTATTTGTAAGTTACCTTGACACCACTTTGTGTGTCGGCCCTTACAAATAGCCACTCCCCTAAACATAACAAGAGTTTCTAAGTTTTCATGACTAGGGTTCATCAGGTACACAGAATACAACTCGCGATAACAAATAACTCATAATGGTATCAAATGCCATGTTGAACTCTTGCACAACCCAAGTCAACTAAAAGAAATATATTGAAACAATAATACACCCTTTCTACACAATTCTTTCTGGAAGACTTATATGGCTATAACTTTCCCAATTTGTCTTAAAAGAATACACATTTAAAAACAAATCAAGAAAATATTGTTTACAATTCAGATATACTAAATCCAACCAAACATAATAGGATAACCAAATGAATCACCTAGAATTAATTTTAATTACATTTAAAACAAAAAAGAAATCTATACTTTACTTTATAACAAATCCACTCATTAAACGAGTACTTTTAAAATAAATCTCAAAACTATCAGAACAATTTTTAAAAAAATAAATATTTTGACATATTGAGTTAATTATGAAAATATAACTTAATAAATCAAATTCTATTTTAAACTCTTAACAAATTTAAAATAATAATTTAATCACTTAAATATTCATATAAATATAATACATTATAATAATATATATATATTATATATAGCATATTATAAATATATTATATAAATAATATATATATATATATTATAAGTATTATAAAACTCTAAATTAAAATTCATACAAGTTTAAATATGAAATAATAAACATTTCAAAATTGTGATTTAAATAAAGGGACGAAACCCTATGTTTGCAGGGCCGTCGGCCGCCATTGCCGAACTCCCTTTGGGGCTCGGCTGTGCAGGTCGCGCCGGCACTGCCTGCGAAGGCAGTGTCGAGCGCCGCCCTCACAGCCGGCTCCCTTAGGGGTCGGCCGTGGGGGTAGCACCCCCACTGCGGCTTCCATACAATTTTATTGTATAATATAAATACAAACAAAATTTTATGTGTTTTAATGTTTATTTCCAACGGAATTTCAATTCCATTTTTTTTTAAACAAATCTGAATTCTTCAATATGCCTTTCAGCGAATTCGGTATATTAAAATGTAAGAAATATATTATTTATGAAGTGATTCGCCAGTTCGGCGATTTTGAAATAATAATTCCAAAAATTAAATTTCATATATACATATTTATAACAAAGAGATTTAACATACACAAACGAATTATTTTCTGTAACTTTCTACAGGGAATAGAAGAAATGATTTTATTCTGTACAATCCATTTTTAAATAATAGTTCATCTACAGGGTAATTTTTAAATAAATAACATAACCCCTATATTTTAACCAGATTTAACAAACAATAAATACATAAATCCTTTCAAGATAATACTATTTCAAAACAATTTTCACAGAAAGAAAATTTGATTTCCTACAGATTTATTTTACAAAAGGAGGAGTCTTCGAGAAGAATTACGAAATTTCACTATACAATCATTTGCTCAGACAATTTTTTTTTTATAAAAAGAAACAAAATCTTATACAAGATAAATACCTCTTTCATGTGTTTGTGAAGATCTAGTTGTTGGAGAGAATCTTCTGTCTGTAAATTGCAATCCTCCAAATCTTCCTCAAAAGCTATATCCAATCACACAAATCTACCAGGCAAGAAATCTTCCACAAATATACAACCCCAGAGGAAATAACAAATCCTCTTAGAAAATAAATTTTTACACAGCAAGAATTTTTTTGCAAAGCTTTGATAATTTCCCCGTGAGGAAATTGAACAACCTCTCTATTTTTCCTGAGATCCAAAATATCCTCCGTAACCAATTTTTCCTCAACAAGAATCATTTAACACATTGGCACACATGTCGAGAAGTGGTTATGAAAATATCTTCTCCACTTCACGGCAATTTTTCCCTTTAATATTTGCATGCAATTTATTTATTTTATTTAAATTTTACAACCACTATTCAAATCTCATGCATTTTTAATTTAAATTTACAATTTTCCACAATTTATTTAATTTTCAAATATAACTATTTACTCACTTAATAATTTAATTTAATTTATTTATTTATTTAATTAAATAAGTTTGATCTTTTAAAATCAAACCATTTAACCAAATAAGCTAATTAATTAATTAAATAATCAAGCAAGTAATTTCTTCCACATTTAAAACATTAATTTAAATAACAATAATTTAAAACACAATAAACTATCATTAAAAAAATTAACCAAATTTTACCTTTCAATCAATTTATCCTAACAGAAAATACAAGACAAACCTATGACTCAAACTAAAAATAGACGATGTACTAAGACTAGGGTTAAAGGCTAGACTAGGGTGAACCAAACTACTATCTCCCGATCAACGTATCCGTTGAGTCTTGACACGCTCAGACCTGAGTACCCAGGTGGAGTCGGTGTCATGTACCTGCAATTCCTGCAACCAAGCAATAACATATACAAATATATATATATATATATATATATATATATATATATATATATATATATATATATATATATATATATATATATATTTAAAGCATTCATAGACACACCGTGTGGAGAAAATTACAGATATCATAGGGCACTCGCAAGCGAGTGATGTGATTCCATTCTCCACACCAATACACGTCACAACAAACTGACGAATTAAATTAATAGTTAGTCCATCATAAACATGTACATAGCAATAATCAACTAAAATTAGACATCTACATTTTCTCAAAGCATATCAGAAATCAAACATCACAATTATAATGTATCATGTCATAGAATAATCCACTATCGCTCAAAACCAGTGATCAAAATATCCAAACAAGGTATCATAGACTAACAGTGTGAAAATGTAACAACAGAAAGCATAAGCATAAACGGAGGGGTACTACACCCTCGAAATGTGATACATAAATACGACCTAAATGCCGTAATATACCATCCGCTTCTAGGACATATCCTACAAATCGACCTTCTAAAGGTCTACCAGATTCAATCTCCAACCTCACTTCCTGATATAATCTATCAGTAGGAAGTGCAGCTAATATTTGACCTCTCAAATCTACTTCAAGAGTAGTAGCAGAGATCTCATGTTGACGTCGACTAAGAGCGTCAGCCACTACGTTCTCTTTTCCTTGAACATATCTCACTTCAAAATCGTACTCACACAAGAACTCCATCCACCGTCTCTACCTAGCATTCAAGTTAGGTTGTGTGAAAATATATTGTAGACTACGGTGATCGGTATGAAGTTCAAAACGATGACCTAAAAGAAAATGCCTCCACCGAACTAATGCATGTACTACCGCAGCTAGTTCTAGATCATGAGTAGGATAGTTTAATTCATGATCTTTGAGTTTGCGAGACTCATAAGCAATCACACGCCCATCTTGCATCAAAACTGCTCCCAAACCCTCTAAGGATGCATCTGTGCATACTACAAAATCCTTAGTAGGATTAGGAACAATCAGTATAGGCGCATTAGTCAACTTTTCTTTAAGTGTTTGAAAAGCCAACTGACATTGCTCTGTCCAAACAAACTTCTTCCCTTTCCTTTGAAGAGAAGTAATAGGATGACCGATTCTAGAAAATCCCTCTACAAATCACCTATAGTAACCGGCTAGACCCATAAAGCTACGAACTTCACCTGCATTAGTAGGCACGGGCCAATCTACAATAGCTTGAATCTTTGAAGGATCCACAGCAATACATTTCCTAGAATTCACATGTCCAAGATATTTAATCTCAGTTTGAAAGAAGTCACACTTCTTTAGGTTCGCATACAATTGATTTTCCCTTAAACATTGCAATACCTGTCTCAAGTGTTCTTCATGTTCCTTCATGTTTCTCGAATAAACTAAAATATCATCGAGAAATACCAGGACAAAGCGATCAAGGTATGTACGAAAAAAACCATTCATTAAACTCATGAATACTAATGGTGCATTTGTTAACCCAAATGGTACTACTGTGAATTCGTAGTGCCCATAATGAGTTCGAAAAGTAGTTTTATGTATGTCTGCTTCAGCTATATACAATTGATGATAACTAGATTTGAAATCAATTTTAGAGAACACATTAGCTCCCTTAATTTGATAAAAAAGATCATCGATTCTTGGCAAAGGATAATGATTCTTAATCGTAACCTTGTTCAATTGACGATAGCCAATGCACAGCCTAAGAGATCCATCCTTCTTTATGAAGATGATAGGTGCTCCCCAAGGGGAGACACTAGGACAAATGAAACCCTTTTCTAAAATTTCTTCTAACTGAATACGAAGTTCCTCTAACTCCTGAGTTGTCATTCTATAAGGAGCTCTAGAAATAGGCTTAGCTCCTGGAACTAGGTCAACTCTAAAGTCAATATCTCTCTTCGGTGGCATTCCAGGAATGTCATCAAGAAACACATCCGCAAATTCCCTAAGAATAGGATGATCATCAAGAGATACCTCTCGACTCTCACCTTCTTCTAAATCAGTAACTATTGTTGCAAGCAGTTGACATCCCTGATGAAGACATCTCTTTAATTGCATAGCAGATATCATCCGCAGAGAGATAGGTCTTTGAATACCTACGATTTCCACTTTCACACCTAAATCATTAATGCAACTAACTATCTTAAGTCGATAGTCAATTATAGCATGATAAGATGCTAACCAATGCATACCTAAAACTATATCATACGATCCTAAGGGTGTAACATATAAATCTACTAAGGTAGTTAACGTACCAATTTTAAGTTCACAATTATGTACTAAGTTTTCTACTGCTACTTTCACCCCTGAGACAAATTCAACTTGCCAGTTACCACCTTGCTTTACCACCACAAGACCACAACGGTCAACAATGGTCAATGAAATAAAGGTGTCAGTGGCTCCAGAATAAAAAAGAATGGAAACACTAACACCATGTAGGGTGATCCCATAATAGTGGTTTACAATTTTTGGCCAAACTGGACACTGAAATTATTCTTTTTAACTAAATCTTCACATTCGGGCACCTATAGCGGGTAAACTGTGAGGAATTTGAAGATGGTGCAAACTAGAGTCTCATCAAATCTTGTCTGTAGATTCTAAAAATATTTTTTTCAAAATTTTTGGAATCAAATTGCACTTCTTTTTCCATCTCCCACGAAAATAGATTTTTTTTCAAAAAACAACATTTTAAAAAAGTGATGCACACCGTATAACGCATAACTTTTTTTCCCTGAAGGATAAAATTCTAATTCTTTCAAATTTAGATTTGTAACTCTGATATCTAGTGCTTCCACTTGGTTAGATATTTTTTTATTGAATATTTTTTCCTTAATCAAATTTCAATGTTGAATGAATTACAATTAGGACATAAGCCTTGTATAATCGTAACTTTTTTTGTATATGTCAAAATTTAATTTAATTTTTTGTTGGATCAAGGACTTCAATATCTGGTGCACTCATATTTTTCAATTTTTTTGATAATCTTCTATTTTTCCACATGTGAAGAACAAATAAATTCATTTTGATGAAAACCTATGTTTAATAAAACTTAAAAACAAATACATAACAAAACCCGGAACATATTAAAATTATATTCATTGGATAGCTTGTTCGAGGAATACCATAATCATTTGAAATAAATTTTAAATGAATTAATTTGATCCCCAAAATCTAAATCAAAAGTTATTTTTATCACATTTTGATAGGTGTAAAGGAGACACATTTATAGGTATGGTTTAAAACTAGCGAGGTTCTATCCAAGGGGGTTTGATCTAAGGTGATTTGATCAAACCCTCTTCAATTGGAATCCTTAAAATGGAACTTTTTAAGCCTTAAATCATTATATTTTCTAAAAATATGTGATTTCAACTAAAATTCATTCCTCTCAGGAATTGTAAACCACTATTATGATCGCACCCTGTAACTTACCTGAAGTCTCGACCACTGTGTTCTGGTGATCGGCTTGGCGGTCATTAACTGAAGCATATACTATATGTGATCATCCTGCATCACCCACTGTAGGCTTTGAAACTATAGGTCAAGGCCCAAAACTAGTAGAACCTCTCATCAGACACTGCCTAGCTATGTGTCCCTACTGCCCACATGAATAACATCCGATACCTGTGCCTCTACCAAATCCTCTACCACCCGAAGGTGCATTGGATTGCTAGAAACTACCCCTACTGACGGTAGACTGAGCACTTTGCGTAGGCTGATCCTGCCTATTGTGCTTGTTCTACCACCAGTTGCGACCCTTTCCTATTTGAGGACTATTACCCTGTTGTGGTTGTGGGTTATTGTTCTTTTGAGGTGTTTGTTGTTGTTGTTGCTGCCCACCCTTTGTGGGTGTCTGTTGGTTCCTAGAGGAACCACCTGTCTGTGCCTGTCCACCCCATGGACTAAAACCTACTGTAGGAGCACTACCAATCTGTACTCCTGTGTGCCCACCTAAAGCCATAACAAGGTTTTCCTCCACTATGCGAGCCTTCTCCACCGCAACTTCCATAGTCTTTGGCTCAAAGACTTAGACACCACCACTGATGTGGGCGTTTAAACCCCTGATGAAGTGTTGTACTAGCATAGGCTCATCATCACCAATACCAGCATACTACTTGAGTTCATAGAACCTACGTTCATATTGCTCTATAGAAAGAGCCAATTGACGTAGATCATGGAACTCGTCAGCCCGTCGCTACCTCCAGTGTTCCGATAGGAATCATGCTCTAAACCTCTGAAGAAACATCTCCCAAGACACTAACCCAATATCCAAGTGGAGCTTCTACTCCTCTAGGTGCCACCAAGTAGAGGCGAATCCTCTCAAGTGCATAATAGCGCATCTCGCACGGGTATTGCTACCGTATGGGTGCATGGCGAAGCATCTACCCAAATCTAGTAGCCAGGTCTTAGCCTCTAAGCCACCTTCTGAACCATCAAAGGTAGGAGGGCGTGCCCTTAGTAAATCCCTCATGTGTCCTGCAATAATAGCATCCTGATGCACTGAGTCATCTACTCTCCTAGGAGATCTATCTCTCTCTCTGACAACCTCCTGCTCAACTTCTTGTCTAGGTCCAAGTTGAGCTAGGACCTCCTCTAATAATGGATGTATCTATGAACCTTCAACTCCTGACTGTTCAGGATTCTGTCCCTCATTCCTTTGATCTAATTGTTCTGCTTGATCACTGTGATGAGGGCTCAGAGGGGGAGTAACCTGAGGGATTGGCCCTCGGCCTCCACCTTGACCTCTACCATGACCTCTTCCTCCTCGCCTAGGAATGTTCCTACATATAACAATAACGAGTCTTAGATATTATTCAACCAAGGCTAATAGTTTGCGACACTACGTACTAGGTCAACCTAATGGGCTCGCGATTACCCAGAGCGTCTAGTGCTTGTAACCTTGGCTCTGATACCAATATGTAATGCCCCATCATAATAACCTAAGGAATGTTGTAATTGTGTATAACAGTGTAATAATTTTTTTTTAAAAGTAATAATATTAAGTTAATTAGTTGCATACATTCATTAAGTTGCGCGATGTTACACTACTTTGAGTTTCCATAGATGACTTTAGTATTTCACATTGCATATATTATTTAATAGCATAAACATTTAAGATAAACATTGCATAACATTTGAAACTACATTCAAGATAACATAAAGCACAAATTTGTTTCTTACATTGCATTTGATAAAATAATACAATACTCATCCATTTGATGAGGTAGTTCAATAATAATTACAATTACAATTGCAAGTGTTCACCTCACAACATTTGAGGGATGTTTTACAATACAATTTTTACAATAATGCAATAAAGAGATTACAACTATATCCAAGTGCGAGCTTTCCATCCATGAAGCTCTCGATGCCATAATCATAAACTGGGGACCCAACGGAGTAAGGTGCATGTTCCACCCAACCATGTGGTACCCGTAGCTCCACCCCCCTTGCTAGGAGATAGTAATATTATTACCTAGACATAATCTACTAACCCTAGACACTAGTACATAACATACTAATGGTTACATTGCTTCCAGATTTTGACGATTCAATGTGCTACATACACAAAGTTAACTATTACTTTAGGTGGAGTGTCATCACAATATTGCAAAGGTTACCCTGGTGTTTCTTCCTAGGTTCCGGCCCCCAACATGGGTTACCCTAGTAACCTCTTACAAAACCCAGCCCCTATTGCAAAACTGTAGTAGCTCAAGAGTCAATAAGTGAGGCATAATTATCTTGTGAAGAGTTTTAATCTAACTACTGTGTCATTTAGTTATCACTGACTTACTAACTTCTTGTAAGTTACTCTGACACCACTTTGTGTGTTGTCCCTTACAAAAAGCCACTCCCCTAAACATAACAAGGATTTCTAAGTTTACTTGACTAAGGTTTACAAAGTGTACAACATACAACAGACAATTTCAACACCATTCATGATGAACAACAATGTCTATGTTCACAAAATCAGGTATCTAAGTACCAAGCTAATATCATGTACACATCTTAGCCAACACATAAACTCAACTTAACAATCAAAATCCCCACGGTATAAAATTGGTCTGGAAGACTTGTTTATTTGATACTTTCCCAATTTTCCCAACAAAGAAACAAGATTTAAAGCAAATTGAAAGTAAATAATACATCTACATTAGGATATACTAAATCCTTTCAAGCAATATAATTTTGCATTTAATTAAATCAACTTTATTAACATACACTTTCTATCAATCTAGAATTTCACATGCAATAACATTTAAAGAAAATATTTTATATATCTTTAAAATATTAAAATAATTTTCCTACTTCAATAAATATAATTATATATATATATATAAATTTATATATACAAATAATTATATTTATTTACACATATAAATATTCATTTATATATATATACATACATATATATATATATATATTATTAATAATTCTAAATTTATAAATAAACCAATAAAATCGCATTTAAAACTTCTAATATAAACAAATTACATCATATGAAATTTCCATCGAATTATATTAAATAAACAAAACTCAAAGGGTTTCGCAGCCCCCGGTCACGGCTCCCTGTGGGGAGAGGGTGCGGCCCTTTCCAGGGCTACGCCCAATAGCTGATGGCTACTGTGCGCAGCCATGGAAGCTGCACCCGCCCCCGTGGGGAATGGGGAGGGTTTCGGCCCTCCCCAAAACACTGCATTTAAAAAAAAAAATTTAAATTCACCGTTCGGCAAGCATAAATAAAAATTACGATTTTCATTTTCTAAAAGAAAATACTATAAGGATTTCACCTGTACGGCGACGAACTTAAACAAATAAAAATTTGCAATCTAATTTATATATGAGGATAAATACATACAAATATATATATATATTAAATTTCAACGGGGTTTTGTTCTAACAAAGAAGAAAATAATAAACTTCTACAGGTTTCACCGGGGAAATTGAAAAAAAAATCAAATTTCTTCAAGGTTTCATAGAATACACGCACAGTATTTTTTTTATTCAATTCCAATCTACCCCAGAGGTTTTGAATTTTCTTTTTAACAAACAATTCCCTTCATAAAGATTCAAATACTTTCTACAGAGAGTATGCTATAGAGGTTTTTCTGAAACTATAAATTCTTCACAAAACAAAATACAGAGAACAATTTCTGTACAAGTAATATAGGGATTTAAACTAAGCTAATTTCTTTTCAGAAGCATTCCCTTTCGAAAACCCATAAAATAAAATCTACAAGAAAAATACCTGATTTCCTTTGCTATCTGGTGAAGAAAGCCTCTGTAGCCTCTATTGCCTGTAGCTTCAAAATCCTTCCCGAGTACCAAAGCCAAATATCAACTAGAGTTTTTCCACAATTTTGCAACAAAAATACCAAAATAAACATATACAGAGAATTTTATAGAGCACTAAAATATTTTCCCGTGAATGATAGCATAACCTCTGTGATTTCCCAGATCCAATTTTACCTCCGTAAACAAATTTCAACAATAATCCATAAATGCACTGGCACACACATGTCGAGAAGTGGTTGCAAAATATCTTCTCCACCACTTCTCGACAATCTTGCCTATTTCAAATTGCATGGCTTTTAATTAATTAATTTAATTTATTTTAAAATTTACAATTTTCTAATGCAAGATTTATTTGTTAATAAAAATTGACATTTCCACAAATTAATTTAATTTCAAATAAAGCTATTCACACACTTAAATAATTTAATTTAATTAATTTATTTATTTAATTAGATAAGTTTAATCTTTTAAGATCAAACCATTTAACCAAATAAGCTAATTAATTAATTAAATAACATGCAACTAATTTCTTCAACATTTAAAAATTAATTTAAATAACAATAATTTAAAGCACAATAAACTAACATTAAAATTAACCAAATTTACCTTTCAAACAATTTATCCAAATAGAAAATGACAAGACAACCATGACACAAACTAAAACTGACAATGTACAGTGACCGGGTTATAGACTAAACTAGGGTGAACCAAACTACTATCTCCCAATCAACATATCCGTTGAATCTTGACATGCTCAGATCTGAGTACCCAAGTGGAGTCAGTGTCATGCACCTGCAATTCTTGCACCCAAGAAATAACATGCATATATATATATAAACCATTGTACAGGCACACCGTGCAGAGAAAATCATGGATATCACAGGGCACTCGCAAGCGAGTAATGTGATTCTGTTCTCCACACCAATACAAATCACATCAGACTGACAAAATAAATAACTGTTAGTCCATCATAAACATGTACATAGCAATAATCATCTAAAAATAAACATCTACACCATCTCAAAACATGTCTAAAATCAGTAATCAAATATCACCATACAATGTATCATCAGGTCACAGAATAAATCCACTATCGCTCAAAATCAGTGATCAAATATCCAAAAAAAATATCATAGTCTAACAGTGTGAAAACATAACAGCAGAAAGAATAAGCATAAATGGAGGGGTACTACATCTAAAAACATGGGTGAAGTGTAATGCCCATCGTGCAAACCCCAGAGAACAAACTTTGCAACCAAATTTTTTTTTTAAACATTACAATTAAATATGTAATGAACATTAAACCGAATCACATTGCACAATACATTATCACACCTAGCTCTCTGGGGCATGCGAGGTTACATCGCAACACAACAATTATAAAAGTAAAAGATAGTTATTAAACAACTTATCCAATTATATTACAATAACCATTTATAAAGGTACATCCATAAACCAAGAGTGAAAGTATCACTACATCACATATTACAACCATATAGAATCATTTACAATAATGTTACAAAGGATCCTAACTATTACATTAGTGTATAAACATATGCTTACATGTTCTCAATAATGAGTTACAATACATTTCCCATACAAGTGGGATGATACAAAGTACAATAATATTTGAATTACAAAGAGTACCACTGGTACAACTCCAACTGAAGGAATGCTGCGAACAAGGAATGTTGATGGGGAACCCAATGGGTGTGGAGCACGTTCCACCCAACCATGTGAGTTATAAATAACTCACCCCCCATGCTCACAGATGACAAGGAAGAGATCATGACCATGAATGCCAAACTGAATCCAATGAACAACATAGTATGAACACTCAAATACAACATCAAGAGTTATGATGACAAATTCACATCCAAAAGACAATATAATAAGATAAGGCCATGAAAGTCATCACAATTAACCAAAGCAATAACCATTGAACAAGTCACCAAAGAACATTCATAAATCACTTTCAAAAGAATCTGAATCAACAATAAGAGTACAAATCCACAAGAACTGTTACAACATCCAAAATACATTTCCAGAGGCAATAAGGAAACAAGGCAATCGGGTGTCTAGTGGAGAGTGTCATCGCATAGCTCTCATGGGATATCCTAGCCCTTCCTCCAACTTGAGGCATCGACACCCATCTATGGATCTCTTGGCTCTTCCTCCTACTTGAGGCACCGACACAATAGGGTAGCTCATGCGGAGTCGATAACTTCTCATAAAGATGAGATTACGACTTTGTCGACCATGGCCTTCTCTGTCTATCATTAGTCTATGATAGCCCTAATGCATAGATGAGGTATCCAATATTTATTATCTTGTGTGTTTTACTACCCATCCCCCTACATTCTATTTTTAGGTTATCACTTGTTAAACTACTCTTATGTGGGTTATCCTGAGCTCTTCCTCCTTTCGAGGCGTCGGCGCCCATGAAGAGTCGCTCTCCCTAAGACCCTGAAACAAAAACCAAAACAAGGCAAGGGTTGTACTTTAACAAATAAAAACATATAACTCAAAACAAACATGTGAGGCAAACCCATCTCGCGATAACTCATAATCACAATGACCACAATCTCGTACAACCCTTCCAAATAATAGTACTTAAAAATCATATAACCTCCTGATCACAAAAGTACAAGAATGAACATCCAAGGGTATAACACATGCCTCTGGAACTAGGGTTGTAAAACAACAGGGTTCCCACATTGACTATGCTAAACAATAACATTAAAGGAAAAGAAACTCAAATAAAGTTACAAGATTACACCATTAAATTTAATTCTTTCCCAAATATCCCATTAATTAATTTTCCCAAATCATTAATCATTCCAAAATATTATTCCAATATGAGAAAATATAACTGTCTTAATATGTGAATACATATACCTAAGCAACACGAGGCAAAACTAATTTTCTAATTAAATTATTCAATCAACATAATAAATAATAAACTTATGCCATATATATATAACCATTTATTAAACTAATAATTCAAATACTCTCTCTCTCTATATATATATATAGAAATAACAATAAATAAATAAAAATTAAAAATTAAAATAAAACTAACATTATGACTTCCTAGGCCATCGGCCTTATGTACTGCCCGCAGCAGTCTTATTGACTGTTGTGGCAGTATGCCACGGTAGGGGTATGGGGAGAAGGGTACAGCTTTAGCCGTCCCTTCAACCCTCCCCAATAAATTTAAAAGAATTTCGATTTCATAAAAAATACACATCTTTATTTTATAAAAAAACACAACTTCGTCCTTTACAGGCATGGACGCCGGTGATAGTCAGCCATTATTTCAATTTTGGAAAACAATTTTTCAAATAAATTATAATGCAAGAATATAAATACATATATATATTATATATATATGTATATATATACACACAAAATTTGTGTATATATATACATATATATATAATTTTTATATATCCATATGAAACAATATTCCAATTACAGGTATAGAAAAACATAAATAAATATATTCTCACATGTATATAAATAAATGTCTATAAATAAACATTTTCCTATAAAAGATTGATCATCTAAGAGAAACAATTATATATATATATATATATATATATATATGTTGTTTATTTAATCAAAATTAGTTTGTCCCTTGAAATAAAATAAAGTATTTTCTTTCATATCCATATAGACAAATTGGACATTCCAGAAGATGTAGATTTTGTTTTGACAAATTGAAAACAACCAATAACTTTTAGAAAGCTAATTTAATCTCTTTCAGTAAATTTCTATTCAAACAAAAGTTTTCCTTCCTCACACAAGTCACCTTTAATTAATTTTATTTTTCTCTAAAAGAGAAAACTGAATGAGAAAACAAGTGGAACCTGGAGTCCTACGCTTATTTCAGAATCTGATGATGCTTGCTTGATCCAGATGGCCTCTACGAAGAGCTTCTCATTCTTTCTTTGAAATCTCCTCTCCAGAACATCATGCTCAAATTCGAATCCAATCTTTTATTCAGAAAACTCTCTCCAAAATCATGCCAGCAAAAGATTGAAAATCCCTTTCTAGAATCCCCGAAGAACTATTCAATTCCAAAAGAACTGACAAATCCCTTTACAGAAAACTTTCAGAAGATCTCTCCATTCAAAGTCATTATTTTATTTTTATTTTGCAACTTTCTTCCAATTCTTCCCGTGAGTGCAAACTCCTAAATTTTTAATTAAATAAAAGATACTTCTTTCCTTTTTGAAAACTCTCAATAAAAATCCAATAAAAAAAGAAACTATCCAATTTAATTCTTTTTTTTTAGCCAACACTTAATTCTTATTCTTCAATTATCTTTCCTATTCTTTTATTTATTTGTGTTTCCTTTTTTTATCAATACTTTTGTTTTAAATTTCATTTTGCAAGCTTTACTTGCTATGCACATAATTTAATTAATTAATTTATTTTATTTTATAATTATCTTCAACAAGGTATTTTAATTAAATTAACAAAACACAATTTAATATTTAATTAGCATTTAATAAAATACATAACATTAAAACTTTTTTTTAAAAAAATATTTAAATACAAATTAATCTAACATTATAATAAACAATTATTACCACCATTCAATTAAATAAATCACAACTTATGAAATACCAACGTAAATCACATACGAACAAGACACTACACAAAACATAGTAATAAAATACAAAAATGACAACACAACTACGCACAATACCATTCAATCGAGACAATTTGACAACATGGGATGGGGTGACCTCATTGTCATCTCTATTTCAACATTATGCCGTTGGGTTATTGGTGCTCGCCCTGTCCTGCCGAAGCAGGTGGAATCGAGACTCTATACTTGCAATCCTTGCATCCAAATAAAGTCGTATACATGTACATATATATATATATAATCAAATCATTACATTGTGAGAAAGAATTACAGTGTAGCAAGCCACTCGCGAACGAGTGATGCTACACTGTCCTTTCATCACATCTATTCTAACAATTATGATATAAATGATGAGATAACATTTCTAAACTAACAGATTATACCATAACATAATTCGCTAAATTAATGCATCACAATGTTACTGAAATCAAACTAATATCACCAACCACCATATCATAAGAAATATCCATGTCCTCAAATGTATAAGCATAATCACCAACAGTCTACTAACCAAACCACCAAACTAAGCAATAATAGTATCATCACAGTATCAAAGTACCAAATCAAAGCATAGAAAATAATGAGTCCAATCTAGCAAACGGGAGGGTTATTACATGAAGCATCTTACTTATCTTATTTAGTGTGTACCTACCCAAACCCACTAGTTGATTTTATTAGGTTATCACTTGTTAAACAAACTCTTCCATGGGTTATCCAGGCTGCCCCTTTCTGTGTCAACCCCCATGAAGAGCCACTCTCCCTAATAGCACCAAAACACAAATCAAATGACATCAAGGGGTGTACCAAAACACGTAAAGCACTAAAATTGCAAAACCCAAGTACATATGTGAGACTTGAACCATCTCGCTGAAGAGCTACATCAAATATCATCACCACAGTACAAGGTAACACCCACCAGAGCTCAAAATTAGAGATAAGATCAAATTAACCACCAAGATTGAATCATGGAAAATCCAACATAATCAAGTTTCCCCCATTGCCTCTGGAAGTCTAACAAAAATCAATTACCCATGGACTCTCAACTAAGAGCATCTCAAGTCACAACAGGTTGCCACCAAATTTCCAACATGGTTTCAAGAAATTTAAGCACAAAATCTCCTCATAATGAAATTAACACAAAGGGAGAAGCCCACAATAAGAAACCATAAGATAAAATCAATTTTTTAATTTACTAACATATTCAAGTAATAAACTTTAAAGAACATTTTAAATCATGCCAACATTTGTTTACGCATCCATTGTAAAATCTCTTGAATAATTAAGAATCACGATATGAACATATTTCATATAATAATTTTAATAAACATTTAAATCAACACTTGCAATTTATATATTTTTACACACACCCATATATACATACATATATATATATATATAGAAATAGATTTAATTTATATTATTGCTATTAAAGACAATGCTATACATATTTGACCTGTTGTTATTAACAGCCTCTACTAAAATACCGTATAGAGATAATAACTATCTCTCTCTCACACACACATATATGTGTGTATGAATGTAGTAATTAACCTTCAGATCAATTGTCCCAGCAAGGTGATGAATGACATAGAACAACCAATAAAAGGCAGAACATTGCATAATAGCCAAACAACATACACTTATAACTCCACATGCCCCCGTATACATATTAATATAAACCCAATTTACTTCACTATTTCCATTGCCTTTACATATGCAAAGACATTGATTTATTTTCCCATTAAGAGGATCGACTCAATATATATAGTGTTGGGTACCATAGTAAGGGATCAGAAGGAGCCGCACACCACACTTAGGCATATATAGTTTCACACGTATGGATATATTCATCAAGCGAAGGCAATATTCATTAATTCTACAAAAAATTGGAGTCTTATTCTTGTCACAGATGGATGCCATAGAGGCGAATGTATACATGATTAAATGGAAGTCTGTGGAGCTTTATAATAAAAGAGAACAAACTATATTAAGGATTTAGAGGAAATTGATATCATCAGAAGTAACAAATGAAAGCCAAGCATACACATGCCTATCAATACGCATATAGGCCGAGACTACATAGCATACAGTATATATGAAATTCGAATAAAGGATACCATGACTCATCAAATCAAAATCACAAAATTCAACACACAGGTCAAAACCCCTGCCCCACCCCCCCCCAAGCCATGTGCTGGAAAATCATAGGCGCAGCCAAAAAGAAGCTTAGAACATGGAGGAAAGGCAAACAATGATGGAAATGAAGGTAAGTCAGAACTTCTTAAAAATAGAAAATTTGATTCTTCTACAAGAAAAAGGACTTGGATAGCTGGCAAGAGTAAATCTACCCACAAATGATGAAACGTAGATGTAACAAAAATATGCATACAAGAAACCAATCGCTACTCCTATCACAGGGATCAAAGCACATTGTGCAACAAAGCAACTTGAAATAAAATAAAATGTAGACCAAACACCATGTGACCACCCTGAAACCACTAGAATGTTACAACTACTAAGTTTATCAGATTTTAGCTAAGGCCTCAAAGGTTTTAAGCCCAAAGCGACCCTGTTACCTAGATCGATGGCTTGATGAGATAACAATATTTTTCCCCAAATGAACAAATCATTAGATATAATATCAACCACGGGATTAAGGATTACAATTTCTAGGCAGGATGCAGATACTACCAACATCGAATTCCTCAACTAACTATTTCTTTCCAAGAATTAAACGGGGAATGAGAAAACAAAACACATCACCTACCTCGAATACGATGCTTCAAGATGGAGGTGGTGAGTTGGGTTGATCTCTCTTTCACAACCAGCAAAATCATTCTCTAGAAAAAATCAATTTCCAATCAAACCCAAAAATCTGAATTTTTCTTTTAAAATCTGTGAGAAAGAAAAAAAAATTGCAGAGACAACTTCTTGTTGAATAATCAGAAAATTAACTTTCTTTTACTCCATTTTTTTCAATTTCAATTCCATAAATTATCTTTGTTTTTGAAAATAAAATCAAATGATAAATCATTAAAAACACAAAAATTTACAAGTTGCCCTCTCATTTTCAATTTGGAACAATGCATGCACTTGCATGCAAAATTCTTTCCCAATTTGATTTTTTTAATTATTTTTTTGAAATTTAACCTTATCTCTTAAATTCTAATTTAATATCTCCATTCAATATTTTATTTAAACAATATTATCCAACATAATTGAATTTAAAATGAACATGTTATTAATAAATACATTAATATTCTATTTCTCTAATAAAATAATAATATATAATAATTGAATCATCATAACTTGTTGAATTAATTTAATAATTAATTAATCAACAACTTTCACTTAATAATTTAATTAAATCAACATAACTCTTATGAACATCGTTAAACTAAACCAATTAAATAAATGACAATTAATAAACTTAACACAAGGAACTAACGACTACATCAAATAATTAAAACAACATTAATTAAACAATTAAAATGAATGACTCAAAACGGAACAATGCCAAAATGGAAACAGGGTTGCAAATGGACCACGTCATCAAACACAATGATAGAGGGATGGACTAGGGTAGGGAACTTTCTTGTCAATCTCCATTTTTCACATCATACCCATTGGGCTTTGTAAGGCATGCTCAAACCTGACAGTGCAAGTGAAGTCGATGCCTGGTACCTGCACCCTACATCAAACTAGATGTCAAACAACATATATAGCCAACCATAAGCATACCATGAGAGGAAGTCACAACATAGCAGGACCCTCACGAACAAGCGATGCTACACCATCCTCTTACCAAGACTCCAACCAGTAAACACATCATCATAAATATCATAAAGCAACTACTAATCAATTGCATAACAACATAGTACTACATCCAAGTGATAAACATAACCAATTAAATCCCACACAACATCAAACACCATGTATTAGCATAACATAAACACTCGAAAAGAGTATCATAATCATCCAAGTAAACTAAACTGTCAACCAACCAAATCAAACTATTGAAAAACAACATAGTCTCAAGGTACACAACACAACATAAAAAGAGTATCAAAACAATAACAACAATACGAGAGGCACTAAAATATGAGTGTGATTAAATTGGCTAAGAATCTTATCCATCACAATAAAACAAAGCATTTTGAATTTGTAATGGAAATATATAAAGACTCGAGAATAATCTGTAAATCTAACATTATCTTATAAGTTCACTTAACATTAAGAGAAAGTATGTTGATGAATATCATTTCATTTAAGATTTGACTTAAAAAATAGTGGAATAAAAGTATATAAAGGCTCCAAAAACAGTTTGTAAATCTAACATCATCTTATAAGTCCACTCAACATCAAGTGTGTTGATGAGTGAACCACCGCACACCACCATACAACTTACAATTCACCAAAGTTTAAACAAACAAATTGCATAAAATATTTTTAAATGCGTGTAAGATCTAATTTCTTTTTAATGTTCAATTAGTTTTTCTTTTTATACTGTTTTTGGGGCTGCGAACTCTTTAAAAAGGCACAGCCCTTACTGTTTAAAAACAAGTCAATCTATGAGAGACAATAAAAAAATTCTGAAAGTCTACTTTTCTGCAAACAATTTAATGTTTTTTTTTTTTTTGTTCTAGATAGCTCATTTTTTAACAGTTTTGTATAAAAATTAATTTGTTTTGCTCTTTATTGTATCTATTTTTCTTTTGGCTGAATAATATGTTCGATGAATAATAATTTTGTATTTCATTGGCTTTTACCAATAGTGGGTTCTAAATTCATGGCTTGTTTCAATATCTTATTTGTGTATTTGTGTTTCTCTCATTTTTAATAAGAACAATCAGACTTATTTCAGATGAACCATCTAAACAACTCAAAGTTCAAAAAATTCTTACTTTGCACAGTGCTATTTTCAGTGCTATTTTCTATCTGTTTTAAGTTACTCTTCAACTGTACCATGGCCTGGACCCCATTGTTTGTTCTCTGTTTCTCTCTCTTTGTTTTAAGATACTCTTTAGTTGTACCGATCATCTTATTGAATTCAAGAGTTAAATAGCATTTCAAAATAATTTGGTGCAGGGTGCAATATGGACATCTATACGTTGACAATATAATTTGATATATTACTGATTTGGATATTAACGTTGTTATTTAAACATATACATGCAAAGTTATGTAAGGACATAGATCACAAGACAGTACAAATTTCTACGCTAAGCATCTAGTAGGATTCTGAAAAACAAATAGTGTCATTTATACCTAAGACTATATAACTTCAGTTAGCTTTCGATCCATAATAAGTTTGCACAGCAGTCATACCCAAAACAAGTATCGCCACCAGAAGAGAGAGAATGTACCAAGGCCTTGAGCAATACTCTTCTTTGAACTGTCTGATCCACAAATTCAATACACTGTTATGATGATCTGTTATTTGTTTCACAACCACCTGAAATTGTTCAATTGGTTGTATAGTGACTTCCCTGTCTAGATCATGGAACATGCCACCTATTTCATTATCTCTCCCCATCAGACTTATGATGATTCCCTGATTCCTTAGCAAAGCAACATCTTTCTCAGAGTCAATTAAATAATCTATTAGGCCTATATATTGGGAAATTATTGTGACTTCTGGGGAGGATCGACATCTTTGACACTCATCAAAAGCAATCAAATTCCGCAGGATAGTCTCTGTGTCATCCCCCACTATGATTTTGGGGAGGAAAAAATAACTGCTTGCAAATCTTCTGTTTTCAAATAGCAGTTTCCCATCAACACTTGGCTTGAATGAGATACCAACATTTCTTAAGAGTTCCGCTGAAAGGGTAGATAACTTATCATTATTATTCTGGTTCATAGAGACTGACAATGCAAAAGGGGGAGAATGGGGACGTGAATGTGTTAAGAAATCTGAAATTAACATTCTACACAAATCCAGCAGATGACATGCACCTTTTTTTATTTGTTCTTCAATCTTCCATGCAATTTGGTGTTCCCAAACTTCCAAACTGAAGGGAAACCCTTTAAATTCTTGGAAGTGACTTAGTATTGTGGCTAGCTTGGATACTGCATTTTCGTGGGTTTTTAGCTCTAATTGGAGTATATGTATGAAAACAAATAGTGGAATTTGGTTTTCTAACTTTATTATGTCCCTTTTTATCGCCCATGATATAGCATTTCCATCTCCACGTTGAAAAATAAGACTGAAGGACTGTTCTTGATTAGACATGTCCTTGCTGAGAGCCCTAAAGAACTCGAGAATAAAACATGCATCCGTGGTCAACATCCAGGCCAGTGTTTCTCTATCATATTCAACTGCTGAATCTTGGTAGCAATCTCTGATTCTTTCCTCCAACATTTTTATCTCTGCTGTCAACATATAGATATCCATATCATTGATCCTTTTCAAAGTTCTTTCTACTGCTTCTAGCTTGTGGTCATCCATTACACAGAGTTGTTGCTCTTTCTTGTGATGATAAAATCCAAAGGACACAATCAGAGGAACATAAGCTTGTGGTTTTGAGGCCATCATGGATTCAGGTACCTTATAAATAGACACATTTGAAGATGGTTGTAACATTTTATATTGACGAGATTCAAATCTCTTTTGCACCCGAACAATCCATGATTCAGCCTCACCTTTCCCTTCTCGTTGGAATTCTAGAAATCCTTTGGTACCCTGACTGTGAGGGATATCTGGTTGAGTCATCTCTTTTCTCTAGCCTTTATCTGCACACATGAGAAATGACTACTAGTTCTTTAGCCACCGAAAGAGGAAAATAATAGAATCGACTATATGCGCCTATTTACAAAGAATTGTACTAGCGAATTTAGCTAACAGGATTAGAATTAATCTACTCCAAGAATTGGAAAATGGAAAAGGAAGGAAGAGATCACTAACTAAAATTCTTCTTAATCAAAAGATGCTCCTACAGATATTAAATTATTATGAAATGTATGTTATGCCTGAGCCCTTATTTGAAGATGAAACAACCGGACAATGTAAGTTTTATACTCATTTACAGAACTTCCACACAGGAATTTCATCTTTCAAGATATAGCCACTAGTTTTTATATATCAGATCAAAGGGAATGCTTTTTCTGTAGATCATTTTGAGGTCTATTATTTTTAAAAAATGGGTAGTTGGGCCTTTTATATTGGAAATGTAAAAACTTATTATACATAGAAAATAATTATAAGAGCGAGTTAGAACTGTTGATCAATTCATGATGCATGTTATCATAAGACATTCTTGAATAAAAATAGTGAAATCAAAATAGAATACCTAAGTTAGTGAGTGGATTATGATGCACTTGTGGTATGTAGAGGAATATACTATTTTTAGCATATGAAATCATCTTAAGATTTTAGTGTTTGTTTTCTAACTATATATTTGGGTGCCACTCTTTTGATTGATTTTAGCTCATGGGTTTTTTAATTATAAAATTTGATGGTTTCATATAATACTTCTCTTTTTTATAAGACGCTTGACATGGAGGTATTGATAATGATTTTCTAGGTATCATTATACTATTAAAATCACATTAGATATTTAGTTGATGATACTCTTATAAAGGATTTCTCTAGAAGTGTATTGTAATTATATTCAGATTACTAAACAATACATTAGGCTACTTTGAAGTGTAGGTTTCTGCTCTTGAAAGAGTTTTCCCTAGATACACCTAAATTGGGTTGTGATTTTGTTTAATTTTTATGTGTTTCTCCTTTTTGTAATTATAAAATTAAAAAAATTCACAATATACTCTCCTAAGAATAGTTTATGATGTTTTTCATATAGCTTGCTTCCTTTCATTTGCTATTAGAGCTTGATCATCTTGAATTCTAGGTGTTGGTTAAATGGTTTTTATACTAACATTTATTTGAATTGGAGTTTGCATAGAAATATTTTATCTTATTGTAAGAAGAGATGGTAAGAACATTCAAAATATAAATAAAGAAGCTGTCATAAAAAATCTTTATACTTTGGAATCTCAAGATGGAGAATATGCTCATGGATAGATCTATGGGTTGTAGTATCAGAATCCAAGCATGCTACTATGTCACAAAAATACTAGGACAGAATTTAAAGCATAGATAAGACCTCATTTGACTTCATTTCATTGATTTAGTATTGTTGAATGTATATGAAGATACCACCACAACACTTAGTTGAAATAAATTGAGAGACTTTTATCAGTCTAAATCTCTTATTACCAAACTTTTTTCAATAAATAAGATGTATAACCTCAAGATAGAGGATAATAGCTTTGCAGTTGAACACCTAAATTATTTAGCATGGTTGTAATCTAGTTATACTCTATTGGAGTAAAAATAGAAGAGTAGGATCATTGCATGAATTTTTTGTGTTCTTTGTTAAACTCATTGGACTATCTTGTCATGGATATTTAGAGCACTATGACCAATTTTAAAATAGATGAGATGGTGACATCATTTATTTCTAAAGAGATGCAAAGAAAGAGTTTTGAATTTTCCAAGTATGCCCTAGGTGTTCATGCTATAGCGAAATAAAAAAAGTAAAGAAGAATGAAAATTGAATCAAGAAAATTTTAGATCTAATTCCCATGGTAGATCTAAATTTCTTGGTAATTCCAAGGAAAAATATTGGACTACAACAATGTTGACAATTTCACAATAGACTATAAAGAGAAAAATAAAAAAAAAATAGTGATTTTGATGATGAGTCTAAGACATCCTCCTAGTATGATGGTGATTATTTTTTCACATCCATGACTATCCATGAATGATAAGGTGCATGGTTGATTGACTCAAGTGCATCTTTTTACTTGAATTCACATCAAAAATGGTTTATAAAATATGAAGAATGCTATAATTGGAAGGTGTACCTAGGATATGATTTTGATTTTAAGATTTTTGGTTGTGGTAGAGTCCTAATTCAATTCCCTTATAAATGAGCAAGAGGGATCAACAATGTAGTACATATCCATAGTTGGGCACAAAACCTACTTTTTGTAAGTAAATTTATTTAGTTATGCATATTCTTTTCTTGAATGGAGGGTGCAAGATGTTCTGAGGATCTATGGTGATTACTAAGAGTGTTTGGATAGATAATTTATTTTGATTGGCTGCACAACTCAATGCAATAGTTTTATTTATTTAATAAAGATATTTGTACAATATTTTCCTTCACCTTTGGAACTAATAACAAAGAGGAGTGTTAAATGTATTTTCAATAGCAATACTTTTTGGGTACCTAAGGGTACTCATTCTTTAGATACTAATATTTCTATAGAGAATACTATGTTTTAGAACCAAAGGATAGGTCACATAGATGAAAAGGTTCTAAGGGCCTTTAAGAAAAATTCTTATTGAGTAGTTAAATTATTCTAAACTTGAGTTTATTTTTTAAATACTTTTACGAAAAATAAAATCCTGTTGAATTTTATTCTAGCTCTCATAGTTTTTCTAGTGTATTGGACTTGATACATTGTGACATTTTTGGTCCTCTTAATGTTCAATTTTAAAATCTATTTATTATGTTTCCTTCATTGATGAATAAAATAGAAGGATATTAGTATATTTCCTTGGGATTAAATCTAAATTATTTAGTTGGTTTAAATAATTTAAGGCTCTTGTAGAGAATAAAAATGGTAAAATGATTAATATTTTTAGAATTGATAAGGGTAGTGAGTTTTATTTAGTATATTTTGATTTTTTGTAAGGATTATGGAATAGAAATACATAAGCCAACTCTATACACTCCTTAATACAATAAAGTTCAATTAGAAAGAATTAACATAACATTGATGAAGAGGGCTAGGAATATGCTTAGTGGGTCATATTGAAACAATAGTTTTGGGTAGAAGTGATTACTATTTCTTGTTAACTAGTAAAAAGATCCCCTATAGCTTTTTTTGATAAGAAAAATATGGAGGTATGATTAGGAAAAAATCTTCATCGAGATATCTTATATTTTTTGGTTGAAGGCATATGCTTGAATGTGACTAGGGAGAAAAGATAAAATTTCTAGAAAAAGGCTATAAAATTTATGTTCATTAGTTATGGTATTGGTATGGAAAGATACAAGCTTTATGAACTGGTGGCTAAGAGATTTATTGCAGCCAAAAAAATATGAAAAGAAAGATGTAGTTTGACTACCCCCATAGAACAAAAAAGTTGAAGTAGAATCCCTTGAAATATTTGAATAGGAGAGATCAAATAGTGTCAATATTTTTAAAGAGGGGTAGAACCTCCATCTCATAGATTGAAGAAGACAAAGCTCTAGATAGAAAGCAATCTCATAGGTATATTCCTCCTAATCAGAGATGCATTTTTTCTTTGATTATTAACATTTATGATCCTTGAATTACAAAGGAATTTATAGGTATAAATGAGGTAGATTCTTGCAAAATATCCATGAACAAGGAGGTAATCACATTAAGGAAAAATGACACATGGTATTGAGTACCTTGTCTAATGGATGTAAACCTATTGGGTGCAAATAGGTGTTAAAAAGAAAATAGTCTCAGATAGCAATGTTGAAAATTACAAGATGAGATTGGTTGCAAAGAGTTATTCCTAGATTGAGGGAATTTATTATGGTGAGAGTTTCTCCCCAACTACTAATCTATCATCCATTCAATTTCTATTATCTATTATAGCACCATTTAATCTTAATTGTGAGTAGATGGTTGTAAAGAAAATTTTCCTTCATAGTAATTTGAAGGAAGAGAATTATGTCATAGTCAAAGCACTATATTGATATAAGTAAATAAAATTTTATTTCTAAGTTAAGGAAAAAAATTTATGGTCTTAAGAAATACCCTATGATGTGGAACCAAAAATTTGACACATTTATGTCAAGATTGAGTTTTTAGAGGTATAAACCAGCTCATTATATCTATTATAAGGTTGGAAATGGTCAATCCCTTATTATTACATTATCTATTTGTGATATGTTATATTTGATAATGATTAGAGTATAGTTTGTGAATTGAAATATTAGCTTTCAATACAAATTTGAGATGGAATTAGGGGTGGCTAGATTCATCTTGAGAATAGAGATCATAGAAAATAGAGCTAAAAAAAACTTTGGTTGGGCTAGAGAAGGCATGTGAACACAATTTTGGACATATTCAACATGCCAAATTGAATACCTTTGTTTGTTCCTATTTTAGTGTAGACCAATTTATCAGTTGAGTAATGTTTTACTTATCCTAGTGAGATGTATGATATGGATAGAGTATTTAGGCTAGTGTTTTTGGGTGCTTAATGTGTGCTATGGTCTATACAAAACAAGACAACACCCAAGTGGTGGGTGTCATAAGTCACTTATTGGATAATATTATATTAGTACATTGGGATAAAATGAATAGTGTCTTAAAATATTTTTGGTACCTCCAAATACTCCATTTATTATCATGGTAATTTTACAAATGACTAGAATTTGATGACTATTTATGGATTATGGATTAAGATAGGGTTGGGGATGTGAATAGTATTAGATCCACTAATGGATATTCATTTACTATGTTTAGTGGTGCTATAAATTAGATGAGAAAGCAATAGGTTTTGGTTATTTTATACACTAAATAAGTAGAGAAAATGTGTTATCTACTCATGCTTGTAAGGAAGCCACTTGGATTAAGCTCAATTATGTTGAAATGTGGGGCTAATTCCAAGAGATATTATAGTTTTATGTGGGAGTTAGAGTGTCATGTTTCTAATTAAGAACTCGACCTTTCCTATGAGGATTAATCTTCTTGTTGTCCAATACCATTTCCTTATTAGAGTAAAATAGGAAAATCATCTAAATAATTATTTAGGTCCCCTTTTTACTTTATTAAACTTAAGCTAAACTTAGGAAAGTGTTTCTCTATTATTAGGTCATGAAATTTTTTGTCTCATAGCATAGAATGATTACACTTTTCATGATCTAGTTTAATTCCCATTCAATTTTTCATATAGTTTTTTTTTTCCTTTTATAAGGATTAACTATTATACATTGTAATATCTATTCATAAAATCATTCCAAAAACCTATTAAGATGGTTTTTTGGATCAATACAATTATTAAGGTTGTATAGCCAAATCATTTGTTTTTTTCTCTCTATGATAGGAATTTTTTTTTAGGTGATTTCTAGGGGCTACGGAGTTCAATAATAACTCATACATGGTATAAGATAACTAGATCTATGACTTCCTATTCTTTTTTTAAGAGATTCAACCTTGAAAAATGATAGAGAATCATGGAGAAAAATAAGCATCGTCATTGCATCTAGAAGACTCTAAAACCCTAAGCTCACCTATCGAAATGCTAGGATTTGCATATTAGAAAAAAAAGAAAAAAAATGGTGGCTTGGAAAATTATGTATAGAATCTTGTACAATCATATGGATCCATATGGTTGTGCAAAAAAGTATGTCATTGTCACCATTAAACCTATAATTCATATTTTCTACATCCTTAATATTTTTGTAAAAACTTGGTTTTTTAGATTTAAGAAAGAAAAAAGAGATTAGAGTATCCAAAAAATACTACTTGACCTTGACAAGCTTGTATTGATGGGTATAGTATCCTAGTGGCATGTTGACTATGTTTCTAATATTTCCCACCATAGAAATCTATCCTTAGCATCACCAACTACACCTCTACCAATGTGAACATTTTACCAACACACATAAAACCACCTTGGAAACCTCAATACCACCTCCCTTTCCCAAAATCAAAATTTTCCCTCAGAACAATGGTTTTTGACATCAACTAGAGGTTTCAATATAAAATCAACTATTTCACAAAAGTAAGGGAATATTTTGGGGAATAAGAGCATTTTTTGATTGATGAATTTATGATGATGCCAACAATACCTTTTCTTGACCCCCAAACCCTAGTTTTTTTTCTAAAGAATCTATTTTTTTCTTTCTCATATAACTTGGTCATATAATGTCAAAATTTAGCTAATGTGATATCATCAAAAATTTCATTTGACATACTTTATAGTGGTATTGGTAGACCTCATTATTATATTTTTCTATTGGTATATTTAATCACTTGTTGAAGTTAGGTCATCATTTTCAACTCCCAAGCTCATAATTATTTTATTATACCTCTTATTTTCATGATTCTTACAATGTTGAAAATGTATTTTAGAGCTCTTGAGATCTATCCATGCATTTTTGTATAATCTACCCCAAGTTATTTTTATTCATTTTGTCTTTATTCCTCTAAAGAAAAAAAAATGGTCCTTAAGAATAAATGAGAGAGTAGTGTGAGCTTTAGATGAACCACCTCTAAGCCAACTACAAGGATCCTTCTAGCAATATATATGAGTTTTTTTTATAAAAAAGGATAGGTCTTGAAGTCAACAATTTTTGTCCACCTAGCTTCCTAAAAAATTCACTAAAGGGATAAAAAAGAGGAAATTATAAAAAATAATAAAAGGATGTAGATCCCAAGAGTCTTTCTAGAAAAGAGACTTTTTAATAATCTAAAATATTAAATACTTTATAATGATAACTCCTCTCTTAATAATATCCCAAATGATTGAACATTTCCCACACATATCCATCCTTCTAATACTATCATCAAGAACACAACCCAAACACTTTCCATTAAGAATTTTAGCACAATATTTGCCAAGAAACTTGAACTGAATCCAATATAAGTTAGCCACCAAAGATTAACTATTGAGCTCAACCTACCAAATTCCTAAACCACTATATTATTTAGGTTGAAAAATATGATCCCAACGAACTAGATTCCACTTGTGGGAATCCAAATTACTTGCCCAAAGAAATTTCCTTGAAAGAGAGTTGATTTCCTTAAGAAAGTTTTTAGAGATAAGAGAACCAAGAATCTATATTTAGGAAGAGTCTATAACATCAATTTTAACATCAAATATTTAGCCAAAGATATCCATCAAAATATCAATAACTAACTTACATACAAAATCTATCCAAAGTTCTTTACCACAACTTTCTACTAGGTTTGTCAATAGATAAGGGTATCCTCAAATAATCTAAAGAAAAATATCCTATCTTGAACTGAAAGATTTATGCAATTCTTTGTTGAATAAGCATAAGAGTATTAAATAAAAACATGTTTATATCTTCATTAATCCATTGTCCTAAACTAGTCAAATAAATATCCAAATCCTTCCTTAAATTAGGTATCTCTAATGAATTTTATCAATGCTCATTCAAGTAGTATAATTCATAAAATAAAGGTGTAACTATGAATCTAGAGTTTGAGTCCAAGACCAACCTTGGATACATCCATTGATTATTTGGTGCTTTAGTAAAATTCCTAACCCTTCTATCATCAAGATAAAAGATAAGGAAAAATAGGATCTCCCTAATGAAGATCCTATTTTCAAAGAAATAGGAGAATTAATACCATTAATAAGAAAAAAAAGGAAGCATAAGCCACACAACTCATGACCCAATCAATCCACTCCCACCCAAAACCAAAATAGATATATTTTTTAGAATAAAGACTATATAACCCTATCATATGCCTTAATTCCACATATGTTTTAATATAGACATATACATAGATATAGACATATAATAAATAGCCTCTATAAGAAAAATAATATGATCACTTGTATATAACACCCTTTTACAAAACCACCTTGCTCAGTAAAAAAAAGTCTACTTCAATTGATTAGCAATAGTTTTTGTAATAATAACATTATATCTAATATTACAAAAGGTAATAGACTAAAACACATAAATTGAATTAGCCCCTATTTTTGGGGAATCAATGCTAAAAACATAGAATTAATAGCTTTAAGCATCTTCTTACTGACCCAAGATTCTATAACAACCTCCAAAAGATAGAACTTTAAAATATCCCACAATTCCTAAAAAAATCAATAAGCCATCTAGAATAGGGAATCTATCTTTCTTCATCTAAAAATTCAGCTTTTCAAGCTCATTAATATAAATTTTCCTAATTGAAAAATTATTCATATCTTCAAAAATCAAAGGTACAATATAATATAATTTATTTTCTCCTCCTCCACAACATTTAGAACGTTTTCCTCAAATAAGGAAGAAAAATGTATGGTAGTTTCCCTAGAAAAATCTTGGAAAGAAGAAATATGAGCACCTTGAGCAAACTTAATTGTAAAAATGAACATTTTCATTTCTTCTTACTTTGACATAATTATGGAAGAAATAAATATTCTTATCTCCCCATTTAAACCAATCAATATGATATTTTTCTTTGCTAAAAATGTCTTTGCAAAGTTCTCATTTAGTAAATTCTTTAGAGCATAAAGACTCCTCAATAATCCTCTCTAAATTAATAAAAATTCCTTTATCTAAAAAATAATACCATACAGCCTCTCTTGAACCTGGGAATTTTATCAAAATATATTTTCAAAAGAGAATTTTTTTCCACTTCTTAAGATTAAATTTTACATACTAAATTCTCTTATAAAAGTAAAAAATGGCTATACTAAATAAATCCTTATATGAAAACCACCAATCATCCGTGTGCTCATGAATACCTAGATATCTTTGCCACATTAACTAGAACTTGAAAGAAGGATTCTTGGGAAGAGGAAATAGACAGGAAGAAAATTTGATAGGTCAATGATCAAATACTTTTCATTGTAAGATGTTATAAATAGAGATCTAGTTGTCACCAACCCAGCAATCTAAGGCTAAAAGATGGTCTAGATGCTTAAAAATTGAAGTAATTCCATATCTTTAATTATTCCAAGTGAAACTTTAGCCTCTTATTTTAACATCAACCATTTTTAGATTAGATATATTATCCTTGAACAAGGAAAATGATAGATCTAGAAACTAGATAGAACTACCAAATTTTTCATCAAGTCTTAGAATGGTGTTGAAGTCACCTACCATAATCCAAGGAGTACTAGGGATCATAGATCAAAGAAACCTAATATAATACCAAAGTAGGATCATACACATTATATGGAGCAACTAAGGTACCCAAGTTAAAGAAATAAGCCTCTCCATATATAGAATTTTTTATTGCAATCCAAAAAGAAAGGTTTAAGTAGTGAGGATTCCATAAATAGGTCATCCCTCCAATAATACCTAGAGAACCAATACATTGATAATGGATTCCTTTCAAAAGAGTAGAAGATAAAGAAAGTATATCCTCTACTAAAAGCTTATTTTCTTGAAGAAAAATAACATTAGGCTTACATGTTCCAAAATAATATTTTTGATAGCCTTTTTTTTTAGGGTGCTACTTAGACCCTTGTAGTTCTATGAAATATAACTATCATTTATAGATATGAGAGATGAAAATATAGTGTCCTAATCACACCAAATTACACTAAATATTCCCTAGTCATGTTTACCTTCTCTCAATCTATTTTCCTCCCCACTTTGGAAGCTTTTTCTAAAGTAACCTTTTTTTATTATTGCTTTAAAGACCAAGAAGAGGAGGATTTGTATTCTTTAGTTCATCCTTTATACATATCTCATGAGACACTTCTAGAGCATAGCATAATCTTCATAAAATTCATCTTGTTTTTGTGGCATAATATGAAGATATAAAATAAATCTAGAATAAAAAGAATCAACATCCTTTGGCTTAGCATATTCTTGCAGAATATTAGTAGAAGTAGAAACCCATTCCATAGAAGATGCCAATATTTGATTTGAAGTATTCATTGTTTCTAAATTGGGAAATGTGCTAGACTAAGGAGCACCAAAACTAGGTAGATCAAAAATTTCAAAGGACATAAAAATTATTAGATAGACTGCCTCTTAGACTATATTTTCTTATGAAATGTATTTTCCTTCATTTAAACTAGGATTTAACAAGAATAAACTCGTTTGAATCTTGCTATTTCACATGGGTCTAATCTTTCCCTTTAGAATTATCCATAGATAATAATTCCCTATATTAGAGTATGAAGCCATTGAGGTCTTGATATGATAATTTCTCTATAAATTTGTATAAGCATGTAATGCACAACATCTAAAGGGAAGGACATCTTAATCTAGTTGTTAGATCTAATTTGTGTTCCCTAATCTAGTCTCTAAAGAATTAGACAATAGATTATTGAAATCAATTTCAATAAAAATATATGCATAGGTAGTTACCTTTATTTTGATCATATGATGTCAGGGATCCAAAGGCTTACCAAGGAGTGATGCAATAGACTACAATATATATAGTTCGTAGAATTGTATAGGAAGCTAAAAGAGACAAACCCAAATAGGAATCATAGAGGAGGGCTCTTTCACTAGATAAAAACCCATATGTCAAGTTGTGTTGAATAAGCTAGCTTGATTATAAGAGTATGGATTACTCTCAAAACCCATTTTCAATTAGCCATTCTAGAAAAACCCATAAAGAAATACTCACTCACTACAAGAATAATCTCCATATCTCCTTCAGGTTGCTAAGTCCATCAATGGATATTTTCTAGATCTATTTTTATGCTTTGTATATATAATATAAAGAAAAAATATAAATTATATTTAGATTTAATATTTTAAAATATATATCTATTTAAAATCTTAATAACATAATTTTAGAAAATTCAATGAAAAGGTAACATTATTTATAATTATTGAATATAAATATTTAAAACTAAACCATCTTTATATTTTTTAAATTATCATAAACTAATATATCTCTTAAAAAAATATGTAACTTATCTTAATTTTTCTCTTTTTATCATATTTTCTCACTATTTTTTTCATACTTTAAACCTATCCTATGAAATAGTTTAGACACAACTTATCTCATAAACATTTTTTATCTATCCTATAAAACACTTTAGAAAACTATCTTGCTTAATTTGATGGATGTGTTCTCTATCTTAAGTCTTATGTTACACAATTTTATCTAAGAGTCTACATATATTTTCTAATATGTTTAACATAAAATTTGATCAATATTATTACATGAGGGACTATATATGATGTATTTGAGTGATAGTTTGACAAAAAAAATAGCTTTTATTAATATGATTGATTAATCTTGAATTTTGATTTTTTCTTTATGATTAGAAAAAGTAATCTTGGATTTCCATTGACCAAAATGGGGTTTGGCTAAGGAAAGGAAGAACAAAATGTAGGATAATGATGAACCATATTGTTTTCTTAGATAGTACTAAAATATTTAAAGAATATTAATTTACTCATTTGGGATTCATCACAGTACCATGCATACCCTATAACTTCCTCACAAGAAACTAAATATTCAATTACAAGGAAAAAAAATAGTGTCACTAATTCATTAAGCTTACTTTATTACAAATGCAAACCTTAATTTCCAATGCCCCCTCTTAAGGTTTATAGTAGAAAAAACAAAATAAAAAATAAAAAATGCTAACAAATCATAGCCTCATACTCTTTAGAACCTTCTCTTTGAATTTTAGAAATCCATCAAGATAATTTGTAAGCCTTGTAAATATTTAGCTCCCAAGCTCATTTTCAAAGTTCCCATACTCTACCAATTCTAAACTATAAATTATGAATCTCCTAAATTATTCAAAAAGTATCAATGTCAAGCTATAGTTCCTTCAAGTTGTCCCATGAACCTCATAAGGGTATAATTGTCAAGATCCAAAACCTCCCAAACTATCTAGACAATAATCCATGCTCATTTTTATCTACACTAGATCCTTTCTTATCCTCAAGAAAATATGATTCTTAATATTTTTTTTTTTTTACTTTCACTATTCAAAGAAAGGAACATGAAAAACAAAAAATAATTCCTCTCATACAAAGTACAATCTCTAAGTGAGAAACTAGATTGAGATGATTAGATCCCTCCAATGTCTAATGTTTTTCATCCTCCTCTAGTGAGGGCATCTCAAAATAAGTATTCATCCCTTGTATCTTCAACAAAAGAATCTAGTGAAACGTCAATAAACGCTATATTAACTTGATTTGATTTGGTTTTTTAGCTTTACTTTGAGAATATCATTTTCTTAATTTATAGTTCCAAGTTGTGAGACCTCTTTTCTTCATTAAAAATATTTCCTTGTTTTTGTATATGATCTTCTATGATTTCTTCATTAGTATAACACATTCTCACATTGAGAACCACTCTCTTTATCTTAGATACAATTCTTCCCTTTTCTTCAACTAAGAGAGCTAAATCCATACCCTCTAAAGTTAGAGAATGTATCTAACTAAAAATTAAAAAAGACATTGTATTTAGAAGGGAGACTATTTAACAAAATGGATTGAGCATACTCATCATCTACCATAGCCATACAATTTTCTAGCTATCCAATGAGAGACCTTAAATTGCTTATGTGACAAGAAATAGTAGGTTTTCCATCCATCTTGAATCTTAATCATTGAAGCTTTAGGTAAAACTTTAAATTAAACTCTTTTGCTCCAAATAGTCTATTTAGATTATCCCAAATTTATCTAGATGGTCCTTCTAGATATACATGATGTAACTAAGAATGAGAGAGAGAAAGAGCAATAATAGCTTAAGATTTTTAATTTGTAGTATGCCAATCTGCTAACTTATTCGCATTTGTAGGTGATTTCTTATTTCTGTTACAATTCCCTATGATTTTTTGTTCATTAGTTTCATATGGATTTTTACTTTCTAGGTTTAAAATATAAAGCTAGAATATTTATCTAATGAAATTTCCATTCTTAGAAAAATACCCAAAAATTATACAAACCTCAACAAAAACCATTATCTTAAAAAAATTGAAAGCCTTGTAGGTTCTTCAAATTTAACCCACTCTATTTTTTTCTAAGTCATAATTGGTGTGTGTGTGGGAGGGGAGGGGAGGGGAAGAGAATTTAGGCCTTGGCCATTGTAATTTAAATTGTGACCGTAAAAGAGATTTAAACTTATTAAGAAAAATATCAACATGGTATGTCAAACATATAGATCTCTCTCACCATTTCAACTTTTTCTTCAAATAAGGTATGAGTAGTTTCAAAATATAAGAAACATGGCATTGCATCTCGAAGAATATCATTTGTCACTTGTGGTAGCTTGGCACATAAACCCTATGTGCAATGTTGTGGCTTCTTTTCCCATGCCCATACTCGCAAAAATCCAATTTGATGTTGTCCAAATTGTTGCAAAAGTTATACATTAAAATTGACTACCATTATTTATATCACTTTATAGAAAATGACCATTACAAAACTCTAATATCATATTGAAAAATGAAAGGAGAAATTTAAAAAAAATAAAATAAACCATATTACTTTCCTAAATAAAACCAATATATCTAAATAATAATAATATTTCTTTGAGATGTACTAAAATATTATACAAATGATTATAAAATATTACATTCCTCTAAATGACTTTCCAAACTTTCCTCCACAAAACTAAATCTTCAATAACTAACAAAATATTAATATCACTAAATTACTAAAATAGTTTTATTACAAATATAAACATTAATTTCCTACAAAATTTGTAAAGCTTATTAATTATGACTAATGTAAAGCGGTTGAGCTATAAACGATATGTTTAATTTCTTGAACAATGTAGCTGCCTTAGCTCATAGGATAACCTTTATTTTTATACCCCAAAATGAATTGTTGTGGTGAAACTACCTGCCAAACACAGTAGTGTTTGTACTTTAAATTTATAAAATAATAATAATGATTTCATACGGAAGATTTATTATCGTTCATAGGAAATACAATGTATTATTATAAAACACTAGTATGTGCATAAAAATGGAGATAGAAGCGTGTGTATGCGTGTTATGCTGTGAACTGGATAATGCACCTGCATGATATTAGTCATGGCTAATTCTCATAAGCTATCTTATTTTTTGCCCACTATTTGTGTCACGTTCTTTGTAAGATGCCGTGTGCATTGATGAAAATAGAGGAAGATCTATAAGACTAGGCGATTAGTTGACATTGTTTTGCTGTTGCTTACAGTTTTGGTTTCTCCCAAGAGAAACAATTTGCTATGTCATCCAGATCATTTACTTATCTGTTCCTTGGCAGTTGTCTGAAACAATAACACCATAGATTGTAGACATTAACTCAAAATAGACACTTTTGAAGTATGTTTAAGATATTATCATGTCGTGAGTCAAAGTCATTGATCCATGTTTTATGAATTGTTCTTCACAAAAATCTATTTTTCATGATCATAAGTGATGCTCACAGAGGTGAAACATTGGATCTTTTCGGAAGGCCACCCATCCCAATACTACTCCAATTCACAGAAATGAAACATTGAACCTTTTGAAGAGGTTATCCGTCCCAATACTACTCCAATTCAAAGACCATTAACCATGATTCCTAAGATTTAAAATACCAAAATCATACACGAAAGAAGAATTTCAAAAGTACGATAATTAAACAGTGAAGATAAAAAAATTTGCGTACCTTTCCTTCTCAAACAATACTGCTTTAAATGTTCAGAGTGCCACTCATACTGTATAATCCACTGCAGATTGGCCCTACAGAAGACTTCCGTCCCACTATCAACCATACAAATGCTTTGGCATACTTTATTGTTCCGGATTCTTTTCCATGGTCTCCAAATAAAACTTCTGTGAAGAGAAGCGAGTGTAAATAAATTTCTTTTCAACACACAAAACTCCAAAAAACAAAGAAGAGAGAAACCGAATAAGAATTTGGGGATTTTGTGCCTCGTACAGCGTGGTTGAAGAGATCGAAACTATATGGCATCTGCCGTTAATTAGAAACCAGTTCGAGAGGGCCCATCCTCCGATCCGATCTCTTCATTGATGTAACTGAAAAAGGGTGAGGCTTTAGGCAATTTAACATTAAGATCTTAGAGGTGAGAAGGAATGTGAAACCAGAAATGGTTGTGATGGATTTAATAGAGGACCAGGCGATAAAGCAGACAAGATCAAAATGCATGCATCTACTGTAGTATTACACTGTTATAAGGCGCAAAATTATTAATATATGATTGACATTAGCACGCAGGGTGTTGGTTTTTTGGGAAAGAATTGACTAAACAGGTTCAAATTTCCTGCCATTTTAGAAAAGTGCCATAATAGAGCCCACCACTTATATGTTAATCATGAAGATGCCTCATTGTTGGATTGGTCGTCTAATTGGAGTTTAGCGGGATTTGGGGAGAATTTTTTTGTTTATGTTGTGTTGTGACAGTTAGTTTTATCATCTTAAGGCTTAATAGGTTTTGTTTCGTTGAGATTAAAGGGTAAAAGAGGTGTGTAAATTTTTTATGTATAGAAATTGAGAATTTAGATTGTTTTATACCAGTATTTTATAACTTTTATAATCTTTCAAGCAATGCACATCAATATCCTCATCCTTATTATAGGTAAATTAGGAGTTGAACCCATGACCTACAAACAATGCATATCAATTTCCTCATCTTTATTACAAGTAAATTAGGAGTTGAACCCATGACCTAGGCTACCTAAAGTAGCAATCGAGATCAAGTGAGCTAACCTCAAGAGTCTATGGAAAATCGTTTTCACTTACATGTATATTACTTATCAAACTCATTTTTTTTATGTATAGAATTAATTAATATCATAACAATATCTAGACAACATCTTTAAATATATTTTATATTGTAGGTGAATTGGATATAATTATAAGAACTTATTTTTGTAGGAATATGTGTATTTGAAAAGTTTTTTCTACCAATGCAATAAATTATAATTTTAAATTGGATGCTTTTATTAAAGAAATTCTAAACAAATTATGTAAGTCATGCATTCATTTAGTTTGGAATGGCTTTCTTAAAGTTTAGAGTACATTAATACAATTTTATACAAGGGCTAGAGGAAAATTTTATATGATTACCAAAAGTAAATTTAAGAATTTTTTAATGTTAATAATCAATACTATTAAATAATAACGATAAATTATTAAATATTATTTTTTAATTTTATTTTTACTATATAATTATATATATAAATAGTAAATTATTTTTAATTTATTATATACATCTTTGAATAAGAGTGGATAGAATTACATGAAAGTAAGGTGAATGTTATTGCCTCAAGTTCTAGAAGAAATGCATTTTAACAAAATAAAATTAAGTAATATAACACAAATATTAACAATATTTGAAAATGATGATGTAATAATGAATTATAAATCTAAAAATTTCTAAAAGCAATGAAGGTGTAGACTTAAGGTCAAACCTTAAAAGGTTTAAGATTGAACATATGAATTAAAAATGTAAAGGAAAATGTGCTTTCCCTAATTTAAACTATCTAGACTAATTAAATAAATGCATCAATAAACTAATTAACTTAAATAATTGAGTTAGTTAATCAAAATATTAAATATCAAGTTTAAAAATAAAATGTTATGGGTCGGTGTACCTATCTATGAGAACTATATTGAATAAATTAGCTTAATGCATACCAATCACATAGATATAAAAAGGCAGATGTTTTGGTATACTCACTATCCTTAATTTTTGTATATTGATAGATTTGTCCAAATTAATTCCATAGTTCTAGATCAAATTTGAATTGTATAGATATAACATTTGACATATAGTCTTGATTTAGCGTAATAATTAGTTTTCTTCTAATTTTTTAGATTCTTTGATTCTTGCTAGCTATTTCAAGATTGATGGTATTTAAAAATACCTTAAGGAGATCTCTAAATCATAGGGACTAAGTTCTTGTAGATTGATATACTTGAATAGACCAACTTTATAATCATAAAAAATTTAAAATAACACTTTTCAATCATAGAAATATTATAATAATATGATACAAAATCATATTCGTTTTAGTACTCTAAACAAAAATAAAAATTCCTAACATAATTCATCACTTCAATAAAAAGATTTTTTTGATGATCTTGGGATGAACATGAAATGGATATTGATTGTATTCATATACAACATATTCACACTTATAAGCTTGCTAAAAATTATAGAAATTATAACATTACAATATATATAAAAAAAAAAACGTGTCACATACTACTTCCATAAATATTGGGCTAGAAGGAATATATGACTATAAATTTAGAATTTTGCACATTGATGTTTGAACATGTGATTTTCAACTCACTAACATCTTTCTAGCAAGCTTTTTACCATCACCATTTCAATGTCTCATGATATGACACACACATAGTGTCTCCAATAATTTAGTATAATGTGGTTTTGTATTATAATTCTTATACATATTAAATGGAAAATTGATGTAACATAATTATTTTACATTATCTTTAGCCTACTTTCCTTGAAGGTGCATCCAGTATGATGAAGAATTATACAACACTAGTTTCCATGACAAAACTCAAAAGAAACAATGAAATACTTTGTTGAGAACCCTAAACACTCTCTCTTGTGACTTGCTACAATGCAATATCTAAAAGCTTCAAGGTAGAGGGATTTTGGAAGTAACCATGACTTGAAATCTAGAGTAGCCATGATGAAGAAAACATTAAGAGAGCATGGAAACCCACATGCCGAAACAAAGAATCTAAATTAGATTGAAACCTATAACTCTTTGCTACTGGTTAACATTGTCAATGGCAATACAATGGAAAATATGTATTTGGATATTCTCTCATCAATACAAACTATTAAGACATGTTGAGTCTACAAGCCAAAATAGTTTGACGGCTCAAAAAAATAGACCAACTATAAAGAAAATTCTAACTTCATGATTAGAACAAACAACTATTTTAAAAATAAGGTATTCTCCTTGAAAACCCTAAATAAAATTATAGATGTTATCTTAGATTATAGAGAAATAATAAGATTATTACATTTTTCCTTTTTTAACAAGATTTCTTTAAATAGACACAAAAATAACTCAAAACAAAAAGATTGGGGTATTGATGCTTTTAGGGGGCTAGGTAGAGGATATGTGTCTTACACTTTTGTCAACCCAAATCATGTTAAAATAGTGCACCAAAATAATTAAAGAAATAAATTCTTATCTCATTACACTATTCCTAATTGTAATTACTCTAGTTCATAAAAGATTTAAGCTTCAAAAGTCTCCAACGTAACTGGATCGTAAGCGTATCAACTTCCTTTCATTTTCTTACTGTAATCTTAATACGCTGAAGTGAAACTTATTGGGAACATTAAGGGAAACATCAATGTCATTTTCTTCTTTAATCTTTTTCCAACAATTGTCAAAATTCCTTTTCAACTATTTAGCAACACGCGGAATGTCCTTCCTATTTCCCTTTTGGTTGCCAGGCAATACTGAACATGAAGTTCGCTATTTTCAATAATTGCGTTGAAATTAATTGTAAGACTGCCGTCTTCAATGGGAAACATCAAATCGGGCATTACAATAATGTTCAAATATGTATATGATATTCATATGTTAAAGGAAGCAGATTCCTTGTGTTGATACTTAAAATCATTATGCACCACAAATATCATTCTAATTTTGTATCGATCAATTATTTAAGCGATTTTTGAAGTTTAGTAGAAGAAGGCATGAACGGGTTGGCAATAAGACAACGGCACTAACAGATGTTTTTTTGTTAATCTGTAGAATGCATTCCAGAAGTTTGAATGACATATGTACATCATCATTAGACATCATAAGAAATTCGTGGTTGCTAATCTCATTCATCCAGGGTTTCTTTTTCCTTTTATAAGGATTAGTTATTGTGCATTAAAATAGCTATTCATCTAATTAATTCAAAACCCTATTAAGATGATTTTTTTGGATCAAGACAATTCTCAAGCTTGCATAGAAAAGTCATATTCTTTTTCTCCATGTGATAGGTTTTTTTTTTTATTTTAGGTAATTTTGGGAACTATGGAGTTCAACAATGAACTCAAACATGGTATAATAGAACTATATCTATGAATGAACCTATTATTTTTTAAGAGTGTGACAATGAAAAAATCAGAACATCATGAAAAAAAAATAAAATGAGCATCATTGTTTCATCCAGAAGACTCAAGATCCCTAAGAACACCTATTCAAATGATAAAATTCTTGTAATTAAAACAAAGGAAAAAAAATTGTGGCTTGGGAAATTATGCATAGAATTTTATACAATCATATGAATCCATATGGTTGTACAACAATGTATATTCTAGTTTTCATTAAACCTATAATTCATATTTTCTATGTCCCTAGCATTTTTTTAAATCTTGCTTTTATTTTGTTATATTTAAGAAATAAAAAGGAGAATAGGGTACTCGCAAAGTACTACTTGACCTTGATGGGTACAGTATCCTAGTGGTACTTTCTCTATGTTTTTTGATATTTCCCACCATTGACATCCATCCTTAGCACTACTGAAAACACCTCTACCAATGGGGAGATTTTACCAACACACATAAAACCACCTTGAAAACCTCAATACCACCTCCATTGCCCAAAATCCAATTTTTTACCTCAAAATAATGGTTTTTGATGGTAATTAGAGGTTTCTAGACAAAATCAATAGTTTTATCAAAAATAAGGGAATATTTGGGGAACAAGAGCCTATTTTGATGGATGAATTTATGATGATGCCAACAATTCCCTTGCCTAACCCCTAAACCCTAAATTGTTTCCCTAAAGGAAATATTTTTTCTATTTCACATAACTCAAGTATACGATGTTGAAATTCAGTAAATGAGATATCATCAAAAATTTGGTTTGAGATACTTTCTACGGGTATGTCTTATTATTATATTTTTCTATTACTAAATTTAATCGCTTGTTGAAGTTAGATCATCAATTTTGGATTTTGAGCTCATAAAGTGTTTCCTATATCTCTATTTTTCATGATTCTTACAATGTTGGAAAGGTATTTTAGAGAGCTTGAGATCTATCCATGTAATTTTTTTATATAATCTACCTTAGGTTACTTTTATTCATTTTTTTGTTATTTCTTCAAAGAACAAAAAAGGTTTTTCCTTAAGAATAGATGGCAGAGTAGTGTAAGATTTAGGTGAACCATTTCTAGGCCAATTACTAGGATCCTTCTAGAAATACATATGAGAATTTTTTAATAAAAAGGTTTGAAATTCAACTATTGTTGTCCATCTAGGTTGAACCCAAAAAATCACTAAAGGGATAAACAAGAGGAAAGGAATAAATAATTGAAGGTTGGAGATCCCAATACTCTTTCTAGAAAAGAGCTTTACAACCATTTTTTTATAATCCAAAATATTCCATAAGTTATAATGGAAACTCTTCTCTTAAGAATATCCTAAGCCATTGAACTTGTCCCACACATATCCATCCTTGTAATACTATCATCATGAACACAACACAAACACTTTCCATTAAGAATTTTAGCACAATATTTGTCAAGAAACTTGCAATAATTTTAATATAATTTAGCCACAAAATATTAGCTACTGAGTTCAACCTATTAAAGGCCTAAATTACTATACTATTTAGGTTGAAAAATATGATCACAAATAACTAGATCTCACTTGTGGTAATCCAAGTTCCTTGTCCAAGGAAATTTACTTGAAAGAGAGTTAATTTCCTTGAGAAATATTTTCAAGGCTAAGACAACCAAGAATCTATATATAATAAGATCCTATAACACATGTTTTAACATCAAATATTTAAAAAAATATAGCCATCAAAATATCCATAAATAGCTTACATACAAAATCTATCCAAAATTCTCTTCCACTACTCTTTACTAGGTTTGCCAATAGATAAGGGTATCCCTAAATAATCTAAAGAAATATATATCCTATATTGAAGTGAAATATTTATGCAATTACCCACATTGGTTACAATGATTAATTATTTGGAATTTTAGTAAACTCTCTTAAATACCATTAACAAGAACGAAAAAGAAGAAAAATCCAAAAAACTCATGACCCAATCAATCCACTTCCAACAAAAATTAAAAATAGATATGTTTTTAACAATAAAGACCATCTAACCCTATTATAAGCATTAAGTCCATATATATTTTAATAAAGATAAACTTTTCCTTGGATATGGACATATAATAAATAACATTTATAGGAAAAAAATACCAATAATGATCTAACACCCTTTCACAAAACTACCTTACTATATGAAAATAATAAGAGAAAAAATCTACTTCAATTAATTAACAATAATGTTTGTAATGATATTAAATATAAGCTTATAAAGGGAAATAAAATGAAACATGTAAAATAATTAGCCCCCCTTTTTTTGGGAATCAATTTCAAAAACATAGAATTAATAGCCTAAAGCATCTTCTTATTGACCCAAGATTCCCTAACAACCTCTAAAAGATAAAACTTCAAAATATCCCACAATTCCTAATAAAAGTTCAATGGGGAAGCCATCTAAACTAGGGTATTTACCTTTCTTCATCTAAACAATCACCTTTTCAAATTCATTAATAGAAATTGTCTCAATTGACAAATTATTCATAACTTCATGAACCAAAGGTGCAATATAGTCTAAAATTATTTTCTCCTCTTCACAACACCTAGAATATTTTCCTCAAATAAGAAAAATCCATGGTAGCTTCCTTAGAAATATATTGGAAAAAAGAAAGATGAACACCTTAAATAAAGTTCATAGACAAAAAGAACATTGTCATTTCTCTTTACTTTGACATAATTATAAAAGAAAACAATAATCTTATCTTCCTGTATAAACCAATCAATATGAATTTTGTTTTGCTAAAAATATCTTCACAAAATTCTTATTCATTTAATTCTTTAGAGAATAAAGACTCTGCAATAATCCCCTCTAAAGTCATACAAATTCCTTTACCTAAAATTTAATAGCATTCAACCTCTCCTGAACCTATGAATTTTACCTTGGAAAGAACATTTCCCACTCCTGAAGATTAAATTTTACATACTAAATTCTATTAAATAAAGAAAAAATCTAGTTATACCAAATAAATCCTTACATACGAGCTTGTGAATACCTAAATCTATTAGCCACGTTAACTGGAACATGGAAGAATTATTTTTGGGAAGAGGATACAAAGAGGACGAAATTTTGATAGGCCAATAATCAAATCATTTTCATTGTAAGATGTTAGAAATAGAGATTTAGTTGTCACCAACCCAAGATTCTAAGACTAAAAATGATCTAGATTCTTCAAAATCGAAACAAATCCACATCTTTAATTATTCCAAGTAAAACTTCAGCGTCTTGGTTTAATATCAACCATATATTATCCTTGAACAAGGAAAATAAATAGATATAACTAGATAGAACTAGCATGTTTCTCATCAAGTCTTAAAATAGTGTTGAATTCATCTACAAGGATCATAGATCAAAGAAATATAGTATGAAATCAAAGTAGGAATATACACATAAGATCATGAAAATGAAAGGTCCATGTAATATTCATTGTATCTACATGATAGTGATAGTGAAACATTGAACCTTCCTAAAAGATCACCCATTCCATACTACTCCAACTCAAACAAGATTAATCATAAAATTTTCCCACGATTTAAGATACCCTAAGATTTCCAGATTTAAATCATACATGAAAGAATTGACTAAACAAGTTCTAATTTCCTGCCACTTTGGAAAAGTGCCAAAGTAGAGCCCAACACTTATATGTTAATCATAAAGATGCCTCATTGTTGGATTGTTCATCTAATTTGAGTTTAGTGGGATTTGGAAAGATTTTTTTTTGTTATTTTGTGTTGTGACATTTAGTTTTATCATCTTAAGCCTTAATATGTCTCGTTTTGTTGAGATTAAAGGGTAAAATAGGTGTGTAAATTTATTAGGGATATGAATTGAGAGTTTAGTTAGTTTAACATTTTATACAATGAGTCTTTTATAATCTCTCAATTGATGTGCATCAATATCCTACCCATACCATAGGTAAATCTATCTAATGTGATAGCTGAGACCAAATGAACTAACCCAAGAGTCTATGAAGAATAACATAGATCTTAACAAAATTTTAATGATAGAACACTAAGTAATAACATAAATCTTAACAACATTTGAATGATGATGTAATAATGAATTATTAATCTAAAAATTTCTCAAATCAATGAAGGTATATACTTAAGGTCAAACCCTAAAAGGTTTAAAATTGAATGCATGCATTAAAAGTTATTAAGGAAAATATGTTTTCTCTAATTTAAACTATCTAGATTAATTAAATAAATTCTATCAATAAACTAATTAACTTAAATAATTGAGCTAGTTAGTTAATCAAAATATTAAATATTAATCTTATAAATTAAAAGCTAAGAATTGATGTACATATCTATGGGAACTATAATGAAGAAATTAGCTTAATACATTCCACTCGCATAGGTATAAAAAGGTAGATGTCTTGGTATACTCACTATCCTCAATTTTTGTAGAATGATAGATTTTTCCAAATCAATTCCATAGCTATAGATCAAATTTGAACTGTATAGATCTAAAATTTGACATATAGGCTTGATTTAGTGTAATGATTTTTTTCTTTCTAGTTTTCTAGATTCTTCAATTCTTGTTAGCTATTCAAATATTGATGGTATTTAAAAATACCTTAAGAAGATCTCTGAATCACAATGACTGAGTTCTTGTAGATTGATATACTTGAATAGACCAACTTTATAATCATAAAAATGTTTAAAACAATACTTTTCAATCATATATATATTAGAATAATATGATGCAAAATCATATTCCTTTTAGTACTCTAAACAAAAAAATATTCATAATATAATTCATCACTTCAATAAAAAGAATGTTTTGATGATCTTGGGATGAGCATGAAATACATATTGATTGTATGCATATACAACATATTCACACTTCTAAGGTTGCTAAAATTCATAAAAATTATAACAATACAAAAAAAAATCAAAATGTAGTTGTCATATACCACTTCCATAAATATTGGATTTGAAGGAATATATGACTATAAATTTGGAATTTTGCACATTGATGTTTGAACATGTAATTTTCAACTCACTAGCATATTTATAGCATGCTTTTCACCATCACCATTTGAATGTCTCATGATATGACTATTGGTATAAATAAGTATTTTACTTATTACACTTTACTTAAGCTTACTTAGGGAATGCATATCATTGTAGTTTGCACTTGTGACACCTAGTTATTTTCATCTTGCATCTAGGTTTGTGCATTCATGGAGAGATGTGATTGGGACACTTAGGGAAGTGTGTGTAGGATAAATCCCACTCTTTGTGGTGTGATCTAGTTATCACCCTTTTATATCCACTTATCGTGGCATGATAATTCCACTTTAGGTGGGTGATCCACCTTTCATGGAATTATCTATTATTTCTTTCTACCTACCCTTGCACATAAATGTGACACTTGTCTCATTCATGGCCCTTCCTTATGTCCTAGCTTGCCTTTATAAGCAAGCCTTGTACATACTTGTAATTGAACTTCTTCATGCATATTGAGAATACAATCATCATATTCTCTCTCTTTTGTGCTATCTTTGGTCTCTTGATCCTATTGTTACTTTTTATAAGTTCTTACATTGTATCAAAATGGTTGGAGGTCCTTTGCATAGCCATTGTTGGGAGATCTTAGTTTGTGTGAAGGTGGTCAAGAGGAAAATATAAGGAGCAACATCATTTTGGTGCATCCTAAACTAGATTTGACCTCAAATTCATATTCAAAAGGCATTTTCCAATTAGGATAGCTTTTTGTTTTTGTCAAAATCTGACATCGGGAGCTTCAGATAAAAAAAATCACCTATTTTGGTTTTTTTTTCTATTTTCTGAAAATTTCTATAGTTCTAGAAAAATTCTTTTCTTAGAAAATTTCCAATTTTTCTTAATATTTTCTAAAAATAAAAAATATTATTATTTCTAAAAAAAAATTCTTCAAAAATTGTTTAAATTTTTTGCAGTTTTCATTTGTAAAAGTTTTTCAAAAAAATCATTTGAAAATCTTTAAAAATCAAAATTCAAAAAAAAATTAAGGTGCTTGAATACCTGTGGATTGCAATTCGTAGTACCGTAGAGTACTCATGTACCGCGGTACGTATGTGGGACCCTCCACCTTTGAAACATGGTAGGATGTCATTCATCCCCCAAAGCCTCACCACATCCATCAACGTCTCTCAAAAATCTGGCAAGAGGCCGACATTTCAATTGGCCAATATTCTCCAAAAATCAGGCAGTCAAATATTAAATACCGATGGCCCTTTTTTCAAGCAGCATTCAAATAAAGTCTAATCCGATGTTCATAAATCAAAAATAGACAACTCCAAAGAATATTCCCTGAAGAATATTCCTTAAGAATATTCTGGTGGCATCTCAAGATTTTGGGCTAAAGATTCAAATTCTGGCATAGGAGGGTCGACAATGACGGTAACAATTAAATGGCTATCAATTTAAATGTCACATAGGAGCTCGATGTCCAAATGATTGTAAAATTTGGTGTCGTGGATTAATGATGTCAGCAAGCTCATTTGAAATTTTTAACCCCCCCTCACGGTTGAGCGTTTTGAATTTACAGTCAATTTTCAAATGCCCATAACTTGCTCATTTTAACTCCTTTTTCTAAGCAACTTATTTTGATTTGGGCTAATTTTTTGTGTACTTCACAGCTATGTCATTGGTTTTCTATTTTGGTGGACATATTTTCCATAATCTTCAATTTTTTAACATTGTACCTGTCAAATCCTCATTTTTGCAACTTTTGGGGCTCCGTACAGGCACATACGAACTCCTTTTCAAATGTCTTTTTTTTTAAAGTGCATGAATTTTTTTCTACTTCTTGAATCTATAATCATTTTGAAGCGATCTTGAGAGGATTTTTTACTTTCAGCATATGGTCTTTTTTGGCCTATTTGACACTTGTATTGCATAGACCTCAATTTAGGTATTTGCTTCATTGTTCTAGTCTATTCTTAGCCTATTTGTGGTAAGTTATAAATTAGAAATCATAATTCCACTTAGCCAAGTTGCAAGTGGCCTATTGCACATGCACTAAATTATAAAGTGCCAAAATCATCTCTTTTTTGGGGGGGGGGGGTACTTTGATTGAGTGAATTTGGGAGGGGAGTCTCTTGAGTGATTGTGCCTATTTTCTCTCTTGTGCTCTTGCATTCCATCATGGGTTCATCTAAAGTTCCACTCTTAACTAACATAATTATGCTACATGGAAAGTACATGCATGGAGTAAACTAATGGAAAAAAGATTTAATTTACTATATTGATGGAACCATAATTGCACCTACAGATCTTAAGGAAGATCTAACTACATATATGGATTGGATCACTAAAACTTCTATGGCATTGGGTACAGTTAGAAAGTTCATTTTAGAGGATCTCATTTTCCATGTTGATAAATGTACTATAGCTAAGGAAGCTTGGGACAAGCTTGCTACTTTGTATGGAAAGGTTGATAAGGTTAAGGGATACAAGATTGAAAATGATCTCCTAAGCCTTGATCCCAAGAATTTTGACACCATTCAGGATTATGTCACTAAGGAAAATGAGCTAAGAGCGCAACTAAAGGATTGTGGTATTGAGAAAGAGGATGATCAATTTGTCTTCAACTTGTTGGACAAGCTTCCAGCCAAGTATGCAACCTTTGTTTCAAGTTTTTAGACTCAATAATTGATAATTAGCAACTTCACATCACCATATTTTGAGGCCCTCACAGATCTTTTGATTCTTGAGCAAACTAAGTTGATGAAAATGGGCATTCTCAAGTCTTCAACTTCAAAAGTATTGGTGGTCAATCATGGAAATAAAAAGCAAGGAAAAGGGAAAGGCCGAAATAAATCTTCACCAAAGCCACAAGGAGAGAACAAAAAATCCACTCCTCCACAACAAGGCTCATCATCATCTTCTTTAAAGAAGAACAACTCAAGCAAGAAGGAGAAACCAACTTGTGCATATTGTAAAAAGGTTGGACATGAGGAGCACCGTTTTCGTCCCAAGCAAATTGATAAGTTGACCAACATCATTAAGAAGAACAACATCAATTTTCCTAATGCCTATAAGGACTCTTCTCCTTCCACTTCTACTTCATCTGAGCCTAAGGAAAAATGGAAAGCTTTCATGGCAACAACAGGATCATCACAGTAGTGGATTCTTGATTCAGGGGCTACTCAACATATGTGTTCTTTAAAGGGGCAATTTTCCTCCTTGGAGTCCTCTTTAGTGCCTCACATCTTCATTGGTGATAATACACTAGTGGAAGTTGAGGGGAAAGGTGTGATTGAGATGGGTGATGGTACATTTGAGGATGTGCTCTATGTTCCACACTTGAGCACCAATCTTCTCTCCATCTACCAAATCACACATCATGGAGATGGTAAGAAAGTTGAATTCACTCCTGACACAGTTGTGGTAAAGGAAATTGTAAATGATGATTTGGTTGCAATGGGTCGAGCTAATCACAATGCAAGGATTTACTCATTCTCCCATTGGGTACCTTGTGCTCCTTCTACAACATTGATCACTCATTCAAAATCACAGAGTAAGATATGGCATGAGCGGTTTGGTCATCTCAACTACTGCTATCTACAATAGCTTCACACCAAGGATATGGTCAAAGGGCTTCCTCAAGTCAATTTTTATAAGGGTGTATGTTCAAGATGTTCCATGGGCAAGCATCCCAAAGAGAATTTTGGTAGAGGGAACTCTTTGAGAGCATTAGATCTTCTTTAGCTAGTTCACATTGATGTAGCAAGCCCATTTCCAGTGCCATCCTTTGTCAAAGCTCATTATGTCCTCACTTTCATTGATGATTTTTCATGATACACTTGGGTCTACTTTCTTTGTCACAAAAGTGAAGTATTTGATAAATTTCTCAACTTCAAAGCACATGCTGAAAAGCAATCCAGGAAGCAAGTCAAAATCCTTCATACAGACAATGATAGAGAATATGTGAACAATAGACTTGAGGAATTTTGCACACTTGAGGGAATTGACTCATAGAATTCCATTGCCTGCACACCCCAATAGAATGATGTGGCAAAAAGGAAAAATAGAACCCTCAAGGAAATGGCAAGCTACATGATACATGCCAGGTCTCTTGGTCCATCTTTTTGGGTAGAAGTAATCAGTTGTGCCACCTACATCCATAATCGGGTTCCTCATAAAGCTTTGAAGGGTACATCACTCCTTTTGAAACTTGGTTTGCTAGGAAACCTATTGTGAAACACTTTAGAGTGTTTGGGAGTCTAGCATGGGCTCGTATTCCTCCATAGAAATGCAAGGAATTGGAGCCATCGAGCAAGCCTTGTATCTTTTTGGGATATATGCAAATGGTGTTAAGGCATATAGATTGACATGGATCCTGAGACTCATGAGATTCTCTTTGAGAGGAGTGAACATGTTGAGGAAAGATCACCTATCTTTGACTCTTCAACTCCTCCTCATTCCTCCATAGTTGACAGCGATGAAACTGATTCAGATGATGATGACTCTCCTTCCTCACCGACTCGCAAGATTACACCTTCGTAGGGTCCACTTCTAGTTAAGTATCCTCACCCTTCTACCTCTACTAGACCTTGTTGGGCTCGTCAGACTCTTGAGGTAGCAGGTCCGCTTGTTGGGGATCCTTTGGATACTCAAAGGACTAGGTCACAATATGACCATGAGCCTCATC